>PYAF01001578.1:1539628-1577616 GCA_007407185.1 Glycine tomentella | reverse complement strand
AGAGAGAGATAAAATTGTTCTCTCCTTGTGATAAAAGGAGGTTGTAGTGTTGGAGTTCCCATAGTGAAATTTTTCTACTCTTGTCCGTGGGTTTTTACCTCAGGGTTTTCCCACGTAAAATATTTGTGTTCATTTATCGCTTTCAATTTCCTTTATCTGTTGTTATTGTTCTGTCCGATGGAATCCCCGCTTATTAACATAACATACATAATTAATGCATGAACTAATAGTAGCTAGCCGTAAAATCGTTTTATATATTCTCAAATACAATTGCAGAGGTGGTTTTGCAATATACGTACTGATTATACAGTCAAATCTTTACAACTTAATTTATATCCGGTTATATTCATTTTGACGAAATTTAATTAGAAAAAAAAGAAGAGGCTAAGCTCAGTAATTGCTTATATATATTAGTAAATGGTGCATAAGATATATGGGAACTGATTAAGGTTGCTGAAGGGAAAAGTAAAGCTAAGTAGTAATTACCATTATAATTTTCTTGAAATCAACTGAGACTACTGGTTCGGATGTACTTAAAAAAAATTGTCCCTATTCCAAACAATTTGATTCTTTCGGCTAAACACTAAAGGGTTTCTTTTCTCTCTCTTCCTCCTGTAAGAAAAAGCATCTTTAATTTCTTGTATACAAATGATTAAAGCAGTCATAAAAATCCTACCTCTCATATAAATATATTATATATAGAGAGAGTCAACAGGGAAATATTGCCAGGGAGAAAACGAATTCAATTGTGTGTTTGGCTTGCTTGAAGGTCCACATCATTTCTCAACCCATATTGCATCCCACTTACTCCTTGTAGTTAGGGAATAATGTAAATTACTGCATAATTAAGCACTATCCTTTAAATCTTATCAAGGCAATAATGACCGATTAGGTACAGTGCATTATCATATTGTCTGCACCATTTTACTATATTTATTTGCATACTTTGCTTAATGAAGCAGACAACAAAACCAGCGGGTATATATATAGATATACATATCTAGGGTTAATGTTATCAGTGACGAAATTAATTGCAATTAAGTGGCATAGATCTTGAAGCTGAGAATCGTGTGCGCCATGAGTAGAGGTGAAAGTTCAGGTGGTGTACAGAGCTCGTTGGGGTACCTATTTGGGTCAGAAGAGAAGCCAAATCAGCCTCTGCCCACAAGGACAACTCCATTACCACCCTATGGCATTGACATCGATAACTCCATGCCCCAGCACGGTTCTAACACCCAACTTGTTGTCTCAAACAACCGATCTCAAGGCCACCACTTGGGAAACATTGTAACTGTATGTAAGCTTCTATGACTATATTTTATATTTTGTTTTAGCTATGATTTATATTCACATCGTCAATCTATATTTGATATTAATTATGACGTTAATTAGTGATTTGTTTATATAGATTAATTCTCTCTCTCTCTCTCTCTCTCTCTCTCTATATATATATATATATATATATATATATATATATATATGCTTCAGGATCGTCCGTCAACAAAAGTCAAATCGGTACCTGGTGGTCATTCATCGCTTGGAGACTTGTTTGGAGATAAGTGATGTTTCTTTCTCCGACATTGATTGATAGTGGTGTTATTCTCTGACAATGAGAATCGATACTGCTTATGTGGTAACTATATATGTGTGGGGTTTGAGTTAATCACTTATAATTTGATTTTTTAGAATGAAAAAAGAAACCAAAAGATAAATCAAATAAGGGATTAAGTTTTCCCTTTGTTGGATTAGCAAGGATCAGTTTAAATCTAAAAGACAAATTAACTGGGAGTGTATAATGTGGGTGATATGAGTGAAAAATAAACCAGTGTGTGTATTTCTCTGGTAGTTTAATCAGTTTGAATTAAATGTTGAGTGTGTTGTTATTTTTAGTTGTACTTCAAATAAATAATAGAAGTTATCTAATCTCATTTAAGTTTTGTGTTAATTGGTTGATCTTCTAACATCGCCTATATTTATATTCAGTTGACAAGGAATTTTTTTTATTATTATTAAGAATGCATTACATTAAATTATATATAAAAGGCTGGCTAGAGAATCATTCATTCTCATGCATATAGCTTTTTCTGATTGAATAGCAGTCTGATTTAATTCCATGTGTTTTAATATCAGGGGTTTGTTCTTATATATATATATATATATATATATATATATGTGTGTGTGTGTGTTGCAATTAAGATAGTATTTTAGCGACAAACTTTATTAAGTGGTCTAACTAATAATATTGTTTACTCTTGTTCTCAATTCAACTACTAAACTTCAAATTCAAGAATCAGAAGCTGCAAAAGCTTAGAGTTTAGTTACTCGCTGAAAACTGTACTGTAAGTGTGGGTGTACATGTAATTCCTTTTTCTTCAGATATATTCCCCTATCATGTATTTCATAAAGAAAATTGGTATACTGGAATCACTCGATCTCACACAATTTTCCCCCTTCGAGATTATGTGCTCTATATATTAATTTACTGTATAAAAAGTATGTGTACCGTGTTTACTTAACCCTTCCAGGTGGGATCGATTGTGGCGATTGATTGAGCTCTTAATTTGATTTGGTGGAAAACTAACATTGGCTAATCAATTTTGAAATGTGATAAGCGTCCACTCCATTTTTGGGTGGATTGAGTTGAAAAAGAAAGAGAGATATGAAGAAAAAAGAAAAGGTAAAAAAAAATGTGATAAGTAATATGATAGAAAAGAGAGAAAGAAAATAACATGTATATATGAAAATGAGATGCAAGAGAGTATATATTTATAAGTTTTATTCATTTCATGGTACAGTGTAGAGAAACATTGAAAGAACATGGAGTGAAAAGTGAGATGGAAAAGGAAGTATATATCTATAGTTTTTCTTTTTATAGTGCATATGGTAATCTATTTAACACGTATAGGCATATATCCAAAATATAGTACTCTAAGTCTGATCTCATTTGGTTGAATGATATGAGGAAACAGTATATATACATGGAAGCTTTGCTGTTTATCAGAAGTAACCATGCACTTCAGCTATATAGCTTTTCATGTTTAAAGAAGTTTCCGGCCTTCTCTTCTTTTTTTTTGGTTTTCTTCCTTTTCCTTTTTAATTTCAGTACACTTGGAAATAGGGGAGGACAAGGAGGGAGAGAGTGCCAATTAAAAGCTTACCTCATACTCGTGAATTTTATTTAATTACCTTTATCTTTCTCAGGGAGTTAGAAGAAAGAAAAAAATTAATGTAAAAATTACAAGCCCTTCCCTTTTAGCAATTAACTCTCCCAATTAAGATATTGTACTATATATCCTCAAAATGTAATATATGTATGTTTTTTTCAGCATCAAAATATAACGGTAAATAACAGTTTTGTGAGAGAGTATATGCTCCCAAACTTGTTCCTGAAAATGACAAACATGATTTTATGGAAAACAGTCATATTGAGCTGTAGTTTTTTATATATAATCATTTTTTTCCTAAAAGTATGTTTATATAAATAAATAAATTTAAAAATGTTATCTTTGAGGTGATTAAGGTGAGAATTTTAAGTTTTATGTTTTCAATATAAAAATTTCCAAAATTAAATTACTTGAAATTCAATTTTAATTAAAATCAATTTTATATCAAAATTAAGTTTATAATAAATGTTCACGAAAACAATTTTCGTTGGTCGTTGGTTTCATAATATATACTCATTTTCATTCAAAATAGTTTTTTGCTTTCAGAAATGCATAATATATATACTGTAAATATAATTTATCATAATAATTATATTATTACGTATGAAAAGGATTACTGATATTGTATTAAATCAAATTAATTTATAAAATAAAATCTATTAATTTTAAATATGTTTGTAGTCCTACAAATATGCCTTTTTCTGCTTTAGATCCCTATATTTTTTTTTATTTGTGACTTTGACAAATTTAAATCTTCTATTTTATGCCTTTTGTTATAAAACTGCTTAGTGACTCTATTTGTGTATTGTCATATAACCATTTTTATAATACATGCCAATGTATGAAGAAACCTTGTAAACATTTTTATAGTAAAAAAACAAAAAGTTGAATATTATATAGATAAAAAAAATATATAAAAGACTAAACTAGAAAGAGACATTTACATAAGAAATATTAAAAATATGTACACACTCTAATATACATACTCTTTTAATTAAACTCACTTTATATACTATTATTGATCGAGTAAAATTTATTTGAAATTACAAAAACTTCTAATCTTACTCCATATTTAATGAGTTTCCTTTATAATTTTATTGTTTATAATAAATGTCAAAAGTAAAAAAAAAAAAATTGTGGTGGCAAGTGAGAAATAATTACATGATTTTTGAACAAAATTTATGTTTATAGTCTAACCTATCTCTAAGTAACACATATAACTGATATTTTCAATAAAAGAGTAATAACACTAAATTAAGTATCAGTGGGAGATTAATCGGAGTAAGTGTTCTTAAAGTATGTAACAGTTTCTCGTTGGTAGCACAGTAGCACTCCTATATTACGAAAGGGATGGTTATACAGTTCGTGAAGGAGAGGAAGGGGTCATTGCCAGCGCTGATGTACATGTATGTTTTACATATATATGGTTTTGATATTACATAGACTTTCGATCAAAACTTTTTGCTCTACTAATTTTTCATCAAATGGGAAGATATGCGAATGCAGGACGCGCGTGCTTACGTTACGTGGGTTAGAATCTGCTGCCAGTTTATCTATAAGCTAATTTGGCGAAGAGATAAACTCGGCCAGCTGTCTTCATGATCATATGCGATTGATTAACAGCAAATTAATTGACTCATATAATCACAGGGCGCTAGTAATTATGTATTGACCATGAATGGACCAAGCTTTCAGGAAAAAAGCTGGCAAAATTGCACGTGCATCAGTCTGCATCATTTCATAGGTAGTAATAGATGGTAGACAGTAGCGATGAAGTTGGCAATGTCTGTTCAGAAATATGTCGGGCTGGCTTGGGTCTCCTATTCTCTTCATAAGAAATCATTAACTCACAATTAGCAAAGAAGATTAATTAATTAATTAATTGAGTGCTTCAGAAATTTCCTTTATTAATCTTGAGTCACGGTTTTATTATTATTATTTCCTGTGCGTGCGTTTAGCCTTTCTCTTCGGTCCATATATATTAATATACAAATACATACGCGGTAACGTGTATCATTCATTCATCAAGGAATGAGATCTCTC
Organism: Glycine tomentella; assembly: GCA_007407185.1. Classification (NCBI taxonomy): domain Eukaryota; kingdom Viridiplantae; phylum Streptophyta; class Magnoliopsida; order Fabales; family Fabaceae; genus Glycine; species Glycine tomentella. The sequence continues at coordinate 1,572,409 of PYAF01001578.1, read as the reverse complement.
ACTGTTAAAAGAAAATTACGAAAAGTACAGAGTTGCGATTTTGTTGTTTATACATAATATTCCCATTATAGATTCATAAACTTTTCATCTCCTCTAATCTCTATGATCATTTTTCTCCTTTTCTTTCTCTTTTTCTTTTCCCCATTGATGATATATATTCTGTACCGGAAATATTCTGCACATTAAACTTGGTTGACTTTGAATATTTCATCATACAATAAGAAGGGTTAAAGATCTCTCGATGTTTTCTGAGGATCTTGATCCTTCATCAAGCGTTGACCAGAAATTAAGTAATTAGTATGACTTAAGTAGTTCCTTGTCATAATCGATTGCAAATTAAGCATGGGTCTCGTTAGCCCTATTTGATCTAGGTTTAATCCGGAAAAACTCGTCAAAAGCCCAAAAAAAAAAAGTTTTCATTACACTTATAGAGAGCCAAATTAAATTCAGATGTTTTTTTTACCAGATAAGCTATAAGTTTTAACTCGCATCAAGTTTATTCGTAATGACTCAAATAGCCTATTTTATCAGCTCAAGTTATAATGATATATATATATATATATATATATATATATATATATATATATAAGGACTTCTATTATCTATTATGAAAGTGTTATTGATAATTTCTTTAAAAAAACTATTTTAAAATTTATTTTAGAGATAAAGATAAAATATGATAGATTGAGAGAAATAGAAATTGAGAAGAACTAGATTAATAAAAAAATTTAAAAAGGATAATTTGAAATGATTGAGATAAATATTTGGTTAATTGTGAAACAGTTTTTGAAATGTAATTCCAAATAAGAAAAGAAAAAAAATATTAAAAATCTTTAATTGAAAGAGAAAAGAGGGTGAGAGATCCACTGTTCAAGTAGTATATTTTAATTTATAATATAGAAGTAAATGTAAATAATTTATTATATTAAATAAGATAAAATTTGAAAATAGACTTTTAAGATGAAGGAAAAATTATTAAAATTAGGAGACAATTTATATTGATATGGTATGTTAGAATGTAAAATTAAAAAATTTATTTAATTTAAGATCGATTAAGACTATAGTCTTAAAATTTTAGATTATCTAAATAAGAAAAATATTTTTGATTGTTTTTGTTATCATATTATACAACATATTTATTAATTTTATGAATGATTAATCTTTATAAAAAATCTGACAAATCATTTTTAACTTGATTTTTTTTCTCAATCATATTAATTTCTTCTTTTTTCTTTAACACGTGGCTAAACTATTTTCTCTGCTAGACCCCCACAATTGCGGACTAGGATTCTGCGGGGATCTAGGATTGGGATTTGGGACTACGATTACGCTGTTGACGCAGACTAATGCCCAAACAAACGAAATGGAGACTGTTGTAATAAGATCGCCTCTTGGACTATTGTATAATGTGAAGTCAAGATTAGCTGTTCTCAACTCAACTCCCTATAGACACATCCTGGTATTCAGATTAGAATGTAGATCTGGTGCCATGAATCTGCATGTCCAATGTAACCAAAGAAGTTTCATGGATTTGTACTGCTATTGCTGGCACTTCAAATGATGGGACTCCTGTGTGGTGCAATACGTTGCCATTCCAGGGACTAGAGAAGATGACGCATTTTCCTTCCCAAATGATAGTTTATCCATTGACAATGTCCTAGAATTCAGGCTCAAAGGTGCAAGTTCAGGTAGTATCATGACAGTTTTAAACGGAATGACTCGGTTCATGCGAAAAACCTAAATAGTTTACTTCAAAATATGATTGGGAATCAAATAATGTAGACGGCCAAGTTAATGATAGACACATTTTTGTCAGCTGCTGCTGAAATTCACTGATTTCAAGCGTGCAAAATAAATAAGCAAAAGTAAGGAGCAGACAATCTTTTCATTGTGGTGTTTGAAAATAGTATCATTGTAAGATTTAACATTGTTAGTCCTACTCTTTTAAGTGTAACTGAAAGTCTTTTAGCCACGAAACAAGAATACAAACCATGTGAAAGCCAGACATCATAGGTGTGTAAAAAATGTTGCTAGATGTAAACATTTAAACCAAAACAATGTTAAATTATAAGCAAAAGGCCCCATGCAGACTCACAATTTTGCTATCATAATCGTTTGCCTAAATCCTGACTTCCATTTGTCATTAAGCAAACTTCAACATAATACAACGGTTTTTATAACTTGTCTGAATGCCAGCAATATTCAATTGGATTCCTAATGAATATTCATTTTCCTTTGTATTCTAAATGCTTAGGACTAGATTACAAGAACAAAGTTTCCGACTTTCTGTGTGCAGCAACTTATCTGAATAATGAACAGGCACTGTATTTAAGGTGAAAGAAGTTTATCTTGATACATTTATACTAATAAGAAAGAAGAATAATGATTCTCTCACCACCCTTACACGCCTCTCATTTCTCAATATCTCTCTTTTTGTCACAATACATTACTAATCATATCAATCACTTATCTCTCTCTGGATGCCTACACTCAAGAGTAATAAGGGAATCATCATTCAAGAAAGAATTACTGACTGGGTGGATCTGGATTGTACTTCACCGATTCCCTCCAGATGAGCTCCTTGATGTGCTCTTCAGTGCATGTTGGCTGCTCAAAATCAAAATTGAATTGCCCAGGACCAACTGGTTCATCATTGATGTCATGAAGTGATGAAAGATATGGATGACATAGTGCTTCATCAACTGGTGCAAATAAATGAAAATACTGCGTCAATATTTAAAAAATGAGAAATTACAGTAAAAAGCAAGTTAAAAAACTGTCCTTGAAACATAATTCTTCTAGCACACCTGTAATGCGTTTTTTGGGATCAAAGATAAGCATCTTTTCTAGTAGATCCAATGCCTCAGGAGACATATTTGGGAATCTAGCGGAGAAATTTTGCTTCCTATACTGTGGAAGCTGTCGAACATATCTTTTGGCATTTTCACTTCGGAGAAATCCAAGGCTGGCATCATCAGGTGAACCTAATAACTTTTAAGGTAAAGGAAAACACAACAGTGTCATGTTACAACTTGTACTAATCAATTTACAGGTAACTAAAAAATCAGCTTATGCAGTCCTTCCATTTTTTAAAAATTTTAACAATAACAGCAGCATTAAAGATGGATGATGTATCATAAGATGGAGTATAATATGTTATTCTCCAGTATAGAAAGGGAAGAACCACAACAATGCTAAAGGTATTGGCTTATCATATCATAAACTGAGATTACCTTCCAGTTATCAACAATAGTAAATCAGGAAGTGTAACGTTATTCAATATTTCCACATCAAGGAGAGAGACAAAGTAGGATGGGTAATGTGTTGCATAGAAATAAAAGGGCAAAAATGTTGGGAAAAAGTGTTGTCAGAAAAATGTAGGAATAGCATTATTCAATTAGCAAATAGGCCAATAGCTAGAGTTGAAAGTGAAAAATGAAGCAAGAAGGAATTGGAAGTTTGAAAAGCCTTTTTTTTTTTTTTTTGTAAAAAGGAGGAATCTGAAGTTTCTATTTGACACTCAACTAGTCCACCTCCTACTTGTCGGTTCCAGTCGTGTCATGACTTCATTCCCAAGTTGAGGATCGAACCTCAATCCTTGGTTAAGGGACTCAAGCGCTAAACCACTTGCACCCACAACCTTTAGTAAATAGCCTGGTTTTGCACTTCTTAGCAAGAGTGCCCATTCTGGACAAATATAGGACATCCATTTTCTAGGTGATTAGGGCGTGAAAACCTCTCAATCCAATTCCTGAAGTCAATTGATTTAGTAAAGAATTGGCAGTGACAAAATTAGAGATTATAAAACGAGGAGTCGAAGAATGAAAATCAATGGCTTTTCATTTCCACTAGCTTCAGCTGGGCCTGGGAGTATTAAGCTAAGCATGTTGGGAAGGTCAGAGGGAAACAGGGCTCATAAGTGTAAATCACTTTCTTTAGAAGGATAAAAGATTTACAGAACAACCAATAAACTAATGCGAGAGATAGGTCATCCAATGCATTACTTAGAATGCTTCCACAGCCCATAATTTCAAATGGAAGCACCAAACCCATACCTCTGTTATAAGCCTCAGTTGATGAACATAATCTTTCCCAGGAAACAAGGGTTCTCTGGTCATAATTTCACCAAATATGCAACCAACAGACCAAACATCAATCGCAGAGGTGTACTCTGAACAATTAAGAAGCAATTCTGGGGCTCGGTACCATCGTGTGACAACATACTCCGTCATGAAATCCGTTTCAGATGTTGTCCTTGCCAGACCAAAGTCCGCAATTTTAAGGTCACAGTTTGAATTGAGAAGCAAATTGCTGGGCTTAAGATCACGGTGCAAGATATTAGCAGAATGCACATATTTCAGCCCCCGTAACAGCTGATATAAAAAGTACTGCACAAGTTTCACGAAACATCAATACCAAGCTTAGTATCAAAAGAAAAGAACAAGTCAAAACTTAACAACACCCCTTATGCAATAAGAATGAATCTATTTCATATATTTAAACTACATGTGTCGATTTAATCGCTTGAAAGATTTTTTCTCTGTATAGAATATGAATAGAAGGAAACCTGACAGTGGTCATCGTTAAGAGTTTGGTCAGAACGAATAATCTGATGAAGATCAGTGTCCATCAATTCATAAACAATGTAAACATCATTGAAGGCGTCATTTCTGGGAGGTCGTATGATATCCCTAATAGCAATTATCTGCAAAAGAAGACTCATTGATTACTAGACATAGAAAATTAGTAATAGGAAGAGCTTAATCTGAAAAAAGAGAAGTCAAAGTTAGATACATTTTCATGGTCCATGTGGCGAAGGAGCTTGATTTCCCTCAAAGTTCGTTTAGCGTCAATGATGTTGTCAAAAGCATTACCAATCTTCTTAATGGCAACTTCCTCGTGCGTATCGCAATTAACAGCAGCACTGAGAAAGGAATAGCAGAGTGAGGAAAATGAAGTATAAGAGAGAAGAAAAGGGAAAACGGTTTCTTACCAAACGATACCGTAGGCGCCTCTACCGATAGGGCGAATGGGAGGGACATACTTGGAGGAGACCTCGAACAAGTTTCCGTACACGTTGTATTGCACGTATCGACCTCCGTGAGTCATAACCCTCGTTATTATTGATTCTTGCTCTTTGCGTTTGCCTTTGCTACCCATCTTCCAACTGCAATGCCAAATTTCACTCTCTTCTCTTCTCTCTATGCTTTTATTGTTGCTTGTGAAAATCCGTCATGTGAATACAAAAATCATTCATTCTTTTCACATTAATTACTCGCCGCTCTTTGTCCAATTCAATTTCTTAAACTGTTTTCTTTTCATACATACTATAATTGAAGTGAAAGTTTTATTTTATGTCCGGGTTTAATTCTAGGTTATTCAAATATTGTTGACTTATTCCTATGGAGGCCATTATTACTAATCATGGTTGCATCACATCACGCTTCCTAATTCTAATCGTTCTTTATGTCTGAGTTAATAGCCAATAGCTGATTAGCATTTCAATTCGTCTCAAGCTAATAACTAATTTTGATTTGCAATTTGCAGAGATTTTCTAATGCAGGACAAGGTCTTCTTAAGGACATCTAATTTAATTTTACATTGACTAAATCTCAAATGATTAATTCCTTGGCAAGTGGGAACTAATTTTTCAACTATATTGAAACTCACCGAATCAGTATAATCAGTATTAAATATCAAGTAATTACTCATAAAGCAAGCAATTGAACGGATCTAATTTTGACCACAAAAAAGTTGTAGAATAAGTCCTCCAGCTCTGTACATATCCCAACGTTGAAGAGTGGACTCAAAAAATTGTCTTGGTTGAATTAGGTGCAAAAAAAATGCAGGTAATTGACAAGATCGCATGGCCACTAAGAAGTGAGTCAAGGACGCAATTCTTTTAGGAGACGTTGATCTAAGATTTTGTTTTTTATGTTTGAGAATCATAAACCTCGGAAATGAATGATAATATATTTTTTATCATAAATTTTCATGTCATATTTTTATCATAATAAAACTTTGTTTTTAACTTGAAAAAATTAGATTCCTTCTTCTTATATGAGAATATTTTCATGGGAAACATAAAAAAAAGTTATAAAAAATTCCTAAAAATATATTTTTTTTAAATAAAACAAATGTGGAAAACAAATATTTCCAATTTTAGATTTTCAGAAAACTAAAAAATTTCCTATAAAAACATTCCCTTAGAAAGTATTTGATGAACACGGTACATCCATCAACAATTAAAGAGAAATAAAAAAGAAAAATAATAAATTAATGAGATAAAATGTGACAGAAAGAAAGAGATATAGAAAAAAGAAAAATAAATATTTATTATGAATATACATATATACATGTATCATTACAACTTTAATGTGTTTGGTAAGTATTTATAATTTTTTAAATTCAATTATAAGAAAAATTGATATAAAATAAATATTATTATCTAATCATAAATTATCATACAAATTTGTTTAACTCGTTTAAAATTATAAAAGTCATATATAGTCATAGTTATGAGTTTTTCTAAACTAAACAAATATTTTCTACTTAAAAAAATTATATAAAAATATTTATTTTAAATTTTTTATTAAAATTAAAACAAATTCATCCAATTATCAACCATAATTTGTGATTGAAGAAGTAACTAGTACTATATAACTATTCAGCAAATATTTTATTTAACTTTACTAGTTTTCTCTTTCATTTTAATTTTTTTAAAAAAATTAGAGTAAAAAATGACCGAAGAGGCTGGAAACTGTTTTACCTTGGAGTAAAAAACATTGTTTTGACAGAGTTAAAAATCTTAGTAAGTGATTACCAAAAAAATTAGAGTCATAGAATTTATTCCTTTCCGTTTTTCCTAACAATATACAATAAAGTTCTACCAATGGTCCGGACGGTGGATGGAAAAAAGGAACAATATATAATAACCACTACATTTCATCCTAAACATGATCAGTACAATCAACCAAATTAAAATTAACCAGTGTCAATTTTAAAAATAACTAGTTTTTCAAAGTCAACAATATATAATCTATGATGATTAAATAATAGTATAAATATATTTTACAGTGTAAAAAGTTAAATTTTCACTTTTAATATCTAACTATACGAATCAGAATAATTTTATTTTAGAGAGCAAAAATAGTCAAAATTTCACTTTTAAATATATCATATAAATTTATAATTCAAAACAAATATTACTTTATCCATTGAACCAAACACGCACAATAAGAATCTAAAAGTGAGCATTTTCTTCTGGGCACAATATTTGGCATTGAAATATTTCAGTTCAGATATTTTGAATACTAGGACACAATATGTCGCTTGTAAAAAATAGACTTAAATTGAATTATTGTCACATGTTAAATTTACTATCTTAAAAATTCGTAACAATATATAAAACATCCCAAAATAAAGTTACTTTTTATATAAAAATAAACGCTTTTCCCAGCCATTTTTCACTTTCTAAATCATCAATCATCCAACAGAAACAACATTGTCAACCTAAACACTCAATTCAAAATCTTCATTGCATAAATAACCGAATAAGTAAATTGTCAGACAGATCACACAACTTTTGGGAGGGAACTACTATTAACCCCAATGACAGCCAAAACTGCAAAAACTAGAGCACATCATTTATATTTAAGAAGGAATGTTTGAACTAGTTGGTGCCCCATAACCACCGGAACCACGACCGAAGCCAGGCCTTCCGCCAGGACCGCCCTGCAAACAGAGTTAACACATACATTTCAGGAAAACTTGACATGTCAAAGTAAGCCATCACAAGAACTAACTTCTAAAAATTCGTTATCAAAATCAGGATAATGCTGCTCCACAGAAATAGGAGAAAAGAGTAATAGCATTATGTAAACAAGAAGAATTTGGGTTTAACTCATCAAAATAAACTTGCAACTACAGTCACCATGATTTGGACAAAAAGACAGTGGCAACACCCCTCCCCCCTCCCTAACAATATAAAGAGGACCATAAAAAAATATAATTAACAACGAAACATAATCAGGTACAGAAAATTACAAAACTACAGTTGGTAAATTGAATGCAAATGGTGCAGCACTAAGCTTGGTTTGATTAACACAAATAAAAAGCCATACACCATCGTTCGAATGCTAGAACATGGACATTTGATCTACCACACAAGATATATAGAAATTATCGTAATTTTTTTGAAGGGGATATACCAATGTTATTAGAAACACGAACAACACGGTCAAAGTCAGCTTTGTAATCAAAACTAGACCGCAAAGTAACGACGCACATAATCATACAAGAAAAGATGGTTAACATATAGAATAAAAGCAAACAATAAAACAAACAAATAGAAAGACAATAATAATGTTGATTGATATATTGCAAAAGGCTTACCCCAAAAGAAGGCCTGTAGTCAGCAGGAGCTCCACCCTTGTCACCGAAATCACCACCAGGTCCGCGTGGACCTCCACGGTATCCATCACGGTCACCGCCGAATCTCCTCTCTCCGTCAAAGCGAGGTGGGCCTCTGTTCAAAACAATCACATTTGAATATTATATCAGACACAGTAATATCATAGTAAAAACGATGAGGAAAACTTAATGTTAAATTACCTGGGGCGATCACCGGGTGGGCCACCGAATGGTCTTCCGGCGGGCTTGGCCTGCTTCTTGAGAGTGGCAGGGACAATTTCGGAAGGAAGGTTGAGGTAAGTCCTAAGGAACTCAATTCCATCGTTGGTGAGGAACCAGTAATAATGCATCCACGCAAATGTTTCCCTCACGTACTCTCTGGATTTGAAGCTCTGCATCAGCTTTATCACCTGCAGATTCGGCACATCAATCTCCGGGTGTTTCGCCAGATTGAAGTCCTTCTTCGCAAAGCAAACTCCCTCTGAATCAAACACACACGTTAAAATTTTAACACAACCGTAAAGCACAAGAGGAGACAATGTTAATTAACGGACCTTGGAAGAGGTATTTGCAGATCTCTTTACGGTTCTTCTCGGGAATGATCTGCACAAAACAAATCAAATTAGGACTTGCATAAGCTGATTCCACCATATGAAAGGGCTAAGAGGACGAAGTTCGGATACCATGTTTCTACGCTGAAGCGGCGACGTAAACAAGCTCTGCTGCAGCCACCACACTATGCGCGATATAAACCCTAATTCCATTTCTGCTTTCTTCCCGTTTTATAATGGACTTCTCTTAACTTATTAGGGCTTTCTTTTGGGCCTATAGATGGCCCGAGTTTCAAGGCCTCATCTAAGACCCCCTTTTTTTTTAGTGGGCTCACCTTAGCTTCCTTTTTCTTTTGGCCCATTTGCTTTAGTTGCTACTTATTTAACATTTTCCAGTTCTATTCTGATTAAAAATAAAAATGAAATTATTTTAAAATAGCTTTTAACACAATTGGTGTATCAAAAATTCAAAATGAGTGAACTCAATGGACTACTCCAATTAGGCATGACAAGTGTACTCATCCTTGCAAGGATCGATCTGAACCCGTTCCGACTTTAACATGGAAAAATTGAGTTGATCGGATTTGAATTCGGATTTGAATTTTTCTCGATTGAAAAAGTTGGGTTCAGGAATAGGATCAAATTTGTTGATCCCTATCCTGCCCCCATCATCACCCCATTGCTTTTATGATATAAATGATATTTTAAATTACTATAATAACCTTACAATACACTAGTATTCTAGTGCTATGATCACTATTTCTTCAAGTTATTCAAAAATAAATGAGATTAAACATTTTTTACTTGAAATCTCATTTTAGCATGTTGTGATAGATTTAATCCAATTATTAAAACAATTTGTTCTATTTTCTTCATTTGTTATGAATAAAAAAAATAGGATCGAGAACAAGATGGAAAACTTAATCCCTAAGCGGGGACATAGATGGGTCTAAGTTTTGGACCCCGACATGGATTGGGGGCACGATGAGGAGGACTTGGGGAGTCAAAGATGGGGGGGTTGGGAGACTAAATACATCCTCGTCCCAACTTGTTGTCAATTAGCCCAATCTAAAACATAAGCTAGGATAATACTTAAAAATTAGGCTTAATTGTACTTGGGAGTTGCTATTGATTCCACTCATATTGATATTGGTCTCTACTAATAGATTAACACCTTTTTTAATTTCCAAAATGTCTTTACCACATAATCATGGTTTAGTTGTAGTGTAGGAGGTGGGCAAAAATTTCAATAATTGAACTTAACATTAAACAATAATAATCATTCAACTTAAAAGTAAAAATAGTTCATAATTTTTGTTTTCAAGTTTCAACAACTAATCTTAAAAATAAAACAATAAAACTTATATAAAACGTTAATCCATGTGCATTATATTTTGTGTATATAATATGGTAAGTTAAGTCTAAATGTGCTTTAAACTGTTATAAAAAATTCGTCCCATTTTTTATTTTCATTTTCATACGTTATATGTTTAAAAAATAAATATATTCAATAAATTATTTAGTTAGAAAAGAGACAAACATAAAAATTAATTCAAATTAAAAGTATTATTTAAAAATAATTTCACTAAAATGATTTAGATATTAATGTATTTTTAGGTAAATTATTCATTCTCATAAATTAACTCCAATATCTACTTGCTTTTATATAAATAAAATATTAATCCCCGTGTCTTATATTTTACATATAATTCTTATTTTAATATTTTGAGACATACATATAAATTTATAAAAGAAAACTAAAAACTGTTAAGGTAGACAAAAATTAAAAATGAATTTTTTTGGTCATTGGTAAAAAATGATGGATGTCTCTCAATCTACTGGATTAAACACTAATTTATAAAGTAGATTAATATATTATAATTTCATCATAATAATTTAGATATTAATGTAATTTCAAGTAAACTGTTCATTATGAATTAAGTAAACAAAACTTACTTATTTTTATATTAAAAAAATATTCACTCCTAGTGTTATATTTAATATATAAATTTTATTTTAATATGTTGATATATATATATATATCTTAAATAAAATTTAAAATTTTCCATATAGAAGAAAATTGTGAATAGCTTATATAAGTGAGAAAATAATAAATACTTATGGTGGGTAACAAAAAATTCTCAACTCATTCTTTCTCTAATTATTTGAGAATAATAATAGATTCTTACACTATTTGCTAAACTAAATATATAACTTCAAGTTGTATATTGCAAATTCAGATTTAATTAATTTGTTACGTATAAATGCAAAAACAAGAAAGAAAGAAAAACCAAATTGTCTGAATTTCTACATGAATAATTTGACATTGTTATTAGTTATCAGATAAATTATTAGCCAAATGTTCAAGTAGTGACTATTTTGAATTTTTTAAACTAAATTTATTAAATTATTTAGCATTATTGAGTCCACCACATTTAGAGTAGATATCACGAAAATATTACTTAGAGAATCGTTACTCTTTAAGGACAAGCTATATATATATATATATATATATATATATATATCACATCGACTAAAAAGATGGGTGGCCAAATTGGCATAGCATTTCCTTTCCAAAAGGAACACTGCAAAACCTACATAGATGACCATATCCTTTCTCTTTCGGGACGTGCATGTGTGGTAAGGGCGTAAGGCAAGGCAACGCTTTTTCTATAAGACAGACAGGGGGTTGTTATATAAAAAAGACGCCGAAATGTAAAAGGAAAAAATCCATTCCAAATATACAGTCAAATAACAAGCAAATTGAAGATGTTTTCCATATATCTTCAAAATCAAACTTTCCTGCGGGTTACAATCGCCTTTATGATTATTCCTTCTCTTTTTTTTTTTTTTTTCCCTTTTCCATGTCAAAACACTCAATAAAGTAATAAACATATCACGCTTGGTTATATATATATAACATATTTTATCTTCACTCATTTTTCGCAATCTTTCCAATCAGCAATCGAAAAGAGGTTTGGAAAAAAAAAAAAATCAAAAGAAGAAAAAGCAATCTTTGCAATAAGTTTCAGCCTGGCCTGGACCATTCCTGAAAACTCTTCCTGGTTAGAGGGAGCACGAGAAAAAGAGTATAGTGGGGACAGTCCTTGTTGCAGTCATAAAGAGGAAGGAAAAGGTGAAAGTGTATTGTTTCCCATATTTGACGTGTTTGGTGCTAGTTCTTCCCCTCCAAGTTGTCCTTCAACATTAATACTGTCCCAGAAAAGAAAGCTGGGACATTGTTGTTGATTCTCCACCCACTCATTCAAATCTTGTGTCCGTAAACACTCTAGTGCCATTTCTCCTTCCTCGTCTATACTACAAGACTGTACTTCCATATTTGGCACCATGTTGTCTACGTTCTCTATCAATGGTGGCAGATAATTCGTGGTATCAATAACTGTTGCTGCTGTAAAAGTTGCTGCTAGTTGAGGAGGAAGAGCATGGACTTGATGGTGGCTCAAGTTCCACGTTTCAGTACTGCGCAAACCCAATGAATCTTGGAACAATTGTGTTCGTACATTGGTGGTGGTGTCTACTGTTGTTGTCCCTTGATCTAATGAACTAGTGTCAAACATAAATAGGGGACACGTCGAGGAAAATAAGGTTTCTTGCACCGGTGGCTTTGCTGTTACATTTTCTTGGTGGCCATAGTGATCTAGTTGATTGGAATTATAATTGAACTGAGGGTGTTGATGATCGACACTTCTTTGTGTAGTGGTCATTGATGAAGTCACCGAAGAAGGCTTTCTAATTTTCTTTTTGATCCAAGAATTCCAGTAGTTCTTTATTTCGTTGTCAGTTCTACCTGGTAGGTGGCTTGCAATGTGAGCCCATCTGCATTTCTCAAACACAAGAACATATATAATTAATTAATTGAGTACGTATGTATATTCTAATGTTTAAATAATGAAAAACAGTATCTTCTTAATTAAGATGTCGCGAATAAAATCGTAAATTGGAAGCATATGTGTCGAGAAAAACGTGGCAAGAAATGAATAATAGATAACAATATAGTTGCTTTTGTAAAGGATTTCAAGAAATAAAGTATCATGAAGAATGTGGACATGAGAGGCTGGGAGTGCACACACACTGAAAACGGACAAGTAAATTTCAACTGACAAAATTGCCTGCTTAACTTCTCCAAACTGTAGCTCCGAGGCTGATTCCTCCTTCAGATTGCTTAATTAATAACTATAGTTGATCTAATTAGGACTAATTCCTATGATTTGTGATTACAATACTGACTATTGAGTTGAATAACTAGTGTTATAAGTCTCAATTCCATTTCTACCTTCTTTGTTTCCATTCCTATATTATGTATGATTAAAAATTAATTTGATTATGCTCAAAATTAATTTCAAGCATTAATTATCATACTTTCAACCATCCTCATACTAATTAATTGAAAGAAGAAAGACATGTACAACTAGGACAGAAAATGCAAGAGCAAACAAGGAAAAAAATGGACTGATCATAATTAAAAATGCTAGCTTGGTAGTGCTATAGCTAGCTTAATTGTGTCTACAGTGTGATTCAAACCTGTTGCCAACGACCCCATGAAGACTTATAATTAACTTCTCCTCTTCAGGTGTAAACCTGCCTCTTCTAATATCAGGCCTCAAATAATTAATCCATCTCAGGCGACAACTCTTACCACACCTTTGAAGCCCTGAAAGATACACGAAATTAAGAATTAGACTTCATAAAGAAAAGGCAAAAGGTTGGTTCATCACAAAAATAAGTTGAGGGCAACTCTCTATATCATCAAGCTAGCAAGGAAGAAAATGAAAGAAGAGACCAGCTTTCTCTGGAACTTCACTCCAGCAACCATAGCCGTGAGTGGTAATGTATCTGATGAGTTTCTCATCTTCCTCGGGGGACCAAAGGCCTCTCTTAACCTTCTGTTGGTTGCAGCAAGAATGGTGACCCATCTTAATTAATTTCTTTGTAGCTATGTGCAAGGGTCTTCTTCTTCTTCTATTCCTGTCTTTTAGTCTTGTTCCCTCAGTGGCCTTTTATTGTCTGGATCAAATGCGGGGATTTGTATGCCAATGCAATAGTTAGGTCTCTCTCTCTCTTCCCTCTCCTTTAAAAGTGGGGGGAAGTACACAATGCCTGAGCCGACATTTACAACCTGATGGGGTCCATGCAAGGGACCCAGATCTCCATCTAACCCTAAAATGACGTTTCATCAACCAATTGTGTTGTGTGCTAGCTGTTACCATTTCTACGTACATGTGTAGTAGTATTAAGTAATCAAACTTTCTTCACACACTTAATTAACAACTCCTTCCCATATCCACAAGAACAAAACTCTCACAGCGGAAGATGAAAACGAAGGAATAATATTGCCGGTTGTTTCATGCGCTTCCCTGTCTGAAACTATTCAGCAGCGTCATTACATCATAGCAAGTGCAGTTACTACGTACGTGTGAGAGTGATCGATGGTAATTAAGGATTAATTCAGAAATATTATAATTATTGCCAAGTGGATTAAATCACAGCGTTTTCATCCATTCCTGTAATTTTGTATTGGATCAGAAAAATAGATGGTCGTCTCTTACAATATATTATAAATAATTCAATGAGTCCAATGGTTTACGCTTAGTTCCTTACGCACGTTTTATTTGTTTCCAATAAGAATTTTATAGTGTTGGCTGTCCTATTTCTGTATATCAATTGTTTACACCCCGTAAAATACTCTTGCAAATATGTATGTAGAAGTGGAATGGAAGTATATATGGAACACAAAGTCACAAACACCAGCAATCAGACGAAAAAGAGGGGGAAAAAAACTGCAGAGACATACCGTTCTATTCTTTGTCGTCAACTATATGTTTTAGGAAATAATAAAAACAATTAACAAAATTAAAAAAAAAAAACTGATAATATGAGTAATTATTTATCTAAAATAAAATAAATCAAACACATACTACAATTTTTAAAACTGTAAATCTTATCTCAAGTGGAATTGTAACAAAAATTACTTTTGCTGCTGTTTTCTCTCTTTTTCTTTCTTAACTAAAAAAGTCCAGGAGATATTATGAATTTATGACCATTGTATGATCGGCTAAAAACTGTTGATCATTTTATGATTGTTTAAAATATTAAAAGAAAAATAGTGGTTAAACTTTGTTATATATAGATTGTGTGTATTCAACATATAATAATTTATATTTGGAATAACATTCTTTTCATAGGACATAATTTGAATATATATATATATATATATATATATATAGTTAATTAACTACCTTACAATATGTTTGAACAAACTTGTTTTAGTTTTTAAGCAAGGTTTATTCCTACAGCCATAGGCATGCATTATTGATTTTGTTTTGAACTGTGCCTTATCGTGAGATTGTCATATATCTATAGAGATAATATTCTCTCTGGAACGGATATCATATTCTTCCTCCTTGGACACTCAACCCTATTTTATTTGTTAGTGTTATGCACAAACCCGGGAAAAACATGTACCTCTCAACTTAAGGTAGAAAGTTGGTCCTCCAGCGGTGGCCTCATCGATCAGGCTCAGAACGGTGGTGAGGGACGGTATATACAGGGGGATAAATTATTAAATATTCTTATAGATCATATATAATATAATCTCCATTAGTCTTCAAATGATATATAATATGTTATTTATTTTTTCTTAATAAAATAAAAAACTTGAATACATGTTGTATAGAAATCAATTAATTGAGATCACACATAGATAATAATCTTGTATCACTTAATAATTTATCTTCAAGGTATCGACATGCAAATCCCTTAACAATCCTTCCAAGCTCTAAAATTGGACCTCATATATAATTATTTTAACGCTCAAATTAGCATGAATTAAAGTTTTAAAAAAAAGTAAAATGTTGTATACTTTCAATACATTAAAACGTATGTGCACATGTGTAAAAAAAAAAAAAACATATGTGCGACAATATAAAGTTAGTTAATTAAGATAATATCCTTTTTCTTACAATAGGATAATTTACACGTTATAAAAAAAACATATTCTTTCTTTTTGTTATTCACTATTATGTAATCTATTAGTAGTATTTACTAAATATATTGCTGATAGTGGCCGGTGGGATAGCGTAAAATTCATATATCCAGAAAGAAAATGACATTTAAATATTTATTTCTTCCAACAGAATCTTCTAAAGCAATTTATTGTATTCAACAAGTGTGAGAAAGACCGAAAAATCAGTTGTTGTTTTATGATTTAAGCAAGCCCAAACTACTAATTATTTTGACTTGATTGTCTCTTCAATTAATAAAGAAGGAATAATAAATTCATTAATGCTGTTGGAAAAACGTGTATAATTAACATGATTGACATAAATTAAAGTTAATACCCTTAATAGGACTTGTAAATTTTAGGTTTTAGATTTCACGGGCTGAGAGTTACAATTATTAAAGATATAATCATGGTGATCTTAACATTTCTCAACTATTTCAACACTAATAAGACTTACACTCATTTTTCCGTAGCCTGTGGACCACTGCTACAGACGGCTCGAAGTGGATCAGAATTGGGCGTGTCTAAACTAGATATTGAGATTTAGATCAATGCACAGTCTCGGGTGTGTGTGTGTATATATATATATATATATATATATATATACTGTGCTACAATCATCCTGAGGTGAAGTGTGGTAATAAATAATAATATAGATTTATTTTTAATTTATTATAATAATATTTGGTTCATGGACATAAATAAGTGAGACTTTAACTCTTTTTTTCTTTATCGTTTTGAATGAAATCAAAACATATCTCGCTTTCACTTATCTCTATTTTTCCCCAAGTGATAAAGAACTCAATTCTCTTTTAAGATAGTAGATTATGTAGGGTGAAAAAGTGCTGAAAGAGTGATATCTTCCCACAATTGGATTTATCTGCTTCGACTCGTAAGTTATAAATATTAATTAAACATGCCTAATAGAAGAAGAAAAATGATATATTCCATCTTGTTTTAACATGCCGACTAATAGTAACACATAAGTTTAGATTTGTCAAAAAAAAAAAAAAAAAACATAAGTAGATATGCAAAGATATAAGAGCATGTCACTTATTAATAATCTCTCCGAAGTGGGAAGAGGTGACCCACCGCAGTACAATCAGGAAAGATAGACTGTCGGCTTAGCCTAAAGTGGCCTATTATCGTGTTTCAATGATACCTCCATCGAAAAGCTCCATTAGTTATGGAGGTGAGATCATGTTGCTATTACACAATGACATTGGCTCTTAAAGTAACCATGCAGTGAACTTCAGAGCAGTCTCCTAAATCTTAATATCTTCATCAAGATTTTGCAAATAGATTAGTGAATTCGAAGATGATTTCTTTGTCTTGATAATGATTGGATAAAGACGGCACGCATGTCGCAAGTTGCAAAGGCAAATGATTAATTATTGATTCCAAAATTTTTAAAAATCGTCACAATCTTTTTTTTAATAGAAAAATGGTTCGATAATTTTGTATCTTAATATATTTATAAACTTAATTATTTAAGAGTAAAAAACTCAAGCTTTTTTTTTAAAAAAAAAAAAAGCTTGAGTTTTTGTGTATGTTAAGAATTTCTCTAAAAAAACTATTGTCTCTTGAAACACATAGATAGTCCAAAATGCTAAGTAGGTTTTGTATCTCCTGACGAAGCATTTTTCTTAAACACAGCTAAGAATTTAACTCCAATCAATATGTTTAAAAGATTCAACTATGGGCTTGGTTGGTGGTAATCTCTAAAGTTAATCTGTTAGGCTTTTATGTACTTGTATTGATCCTTAAAAAATATGGTCGCTAAATAAATCCCTTAAAATTGTAATTTTTCATAATATTAGTCTTTTAATTAAATATTTTTGTCACAACTTAGTTTTTGAAAGGTTTTAAATACGATACCATATTTTTCCTTATAAAAACTAAAGTGATTATATAAATAAAATATACGACAGACCAATTTAGTAATAAGTTAAATTTGTAGGAGAGTAGTATTTTATAACAAAATATTTGAAGGATCGATCAATTGTTATGATGGCGTTTTAATTTATTTATTTTTAAATAATTTGGTAACTAAATTTTTTTAAAGACTATATATGTGTAGCTTTAGAGGACTTGAGGGGTTATTTTAAATTAATTAACTTCAAGAAAGTAATTATATTTTATGTACAATATATGCAAGGCTAAAATGTTCACTTGAAGAAATATTTTGATTGTTGAAGAAATATACCTTTGTTTGGGCTCATGTTGTGTTGATTAGTTAGCCCACAAAACTAGCAAGGCATTTGTTAAATAAGGCATTTCAAACGTTTGTATTAATACGTAGGTAAATGGAATACAGGGGTGGCATGGATTGAATTTTTAAGAATCCAATCCATATCCAATTTATATCTAATTAAATGGATTGAATTTTAAATCCATATCCATATTTTTTAAAAAACAAACTAGATTTAAGATCCAATCCTTTTAAATAGATATGGATTTGGATATATCCAATTTATATCCACTTAAATGTTATAAGATTTTTTTTTTTTACAAATTTTAGTTATTAAATACTAAAAAGTGAAAATTTTGTATATGTCCATTGAAGAGCTATTTTCAACCGACCATGGTCAAAACTATTTTTTTATCGATATTGGTTAGTGTATTTTTGACATACCTCAACCAAAGCAATTTCAATATATATCAGTCCAGACATTTTTAGTCCGGCATCAACCAAGACTATTTTTTTGCTGACATTAGTCAGTGCATTTTCAGTCGACATTGGTCAATGATGTTTTTGGTCGATCTTAGCTAGGGTTACTTTTTGGTAGAGGTCGGCTAGGATTTTTAGTCAATACACTTTTTGGCTAACATTGACTAGGGATTTTTCGATCAACATCGACTGTGACTAATTTTTAGCCAACATTGGTTAGGATTTTTGTGGCTAACATTGATAAGGTTTTTTTTTGCCGATGTCGATCATTGATATTTTTTTGCCAACATTCGTCAAGACTTTTTTTTATCAACGTTAGCTAGATTTTTTTGTTGATGTTGGTTGAAATTATATTTTTGTTGGCAACAACTAGGATTTGTTGGTCAACATTAACCATGACTATTTCTTTTGGCTGACGTTAGCTGGGGATATTTTTTGTTGACATCAACTAAGATTTTTTCGATCGACATCAATTGGGAAAATATTTTGGCCGACGTTAACTAGATTTTTTGGATGATGTCAGCCGATGATTTTTTCAACTGATGTTGGCCAAAAAATAGTTTTATCTGAAGTCAACAAAAAAAAACTATAGTCGACATTGAGCGAAAAACCTACTTGATGTCGATAAAAAATAATCTCAACAGACATCAACAAAAAAACTTAGCTGACGTCGGTATAAAAATAGCATCGACTGATGTCGACCAAAAAATAGTCTCAATCAATGTTGATTAAAAAAAATACCAACATTAACCGAAAAATAGGCTCAACAATAACAACTTAAAATCATCATTAGTGAACGTCGACCAAAACAATAGTCTGAATCAAAGTTGACAAAAATAAATTTAAAAATCCAAATATCCAATCCATATCCATTTCATATATCCAATTAATTGGATTGGATTTAAAATCCATAAAAATGAATTTGGATATGAAACTAATCCATTTAAATGGATTTAAAATGGATTAGATTGGATTGTATATAGATTATTTTATGGATATGAATTTTTTTGCCCAGCTCTGATGGAATATATAGTTAGGGGACTACTGAAAGGGATTTTGGGGGGGGGGGGGGGGGGGGGGGGGGGGGGGGGGGGGGGGGGGGGGGGGGGGGGGGGGGGGGGGGGAGTGTTGATTGATGTGAATGAACCACCAAGTTGATGTGCAAGGCAGGAAAGTGATATTTGCTTGTATGAATCGCAAGCTAAAGCTTTGAAAGTAATATACACATGATTTTTAAAATAGACCTTTAGGAGGAAATGAAATGAAAAGGAAAATGATTGTACTTAGCTTTAAGGAGGAGCAAGAGAGAGGTATGTGGGCCTGCCAGCTGGATTTTTAACCAGTGATTAGCGAGAGAAAAAAAACTATCAAGGACATTGCCTTTATAAGCATGGTTGGTTAAGTTATTAAGTCATGGATGAAATGTCCCCACCATTGGCTCTTTTAATACGGATGTGATCCGCATGTTCCTCTCCCAATTCTGTCTTTATATCTCTTCATTAATCAAAACTACATTATCCATACAATGTCAATCAATACAAATAATGTACTACTGTACAGTATAGTTTAGTTGATGAATGAACTATGAAATTTTCTTGGCCAACCACCAAGGGACCCTTTTTTTTCTCCTGGGGGAAGCGTTCATACTTGATATGGACCCCTCTTTCCTTCAATGGAAGCCCTCTTTCCCCTCTTTCTAATGGAAGCATCAAAAGTCACCCAAAAGCTAAAATAATAATCATAATTATACGTGAAAATTGTGCTGGCATATTACATAAAATCAAGCGGAGGATCAACAGAAAAAGAGCAACGGGGTCGACTAAGAAGAAAAATAAACAAGCCAATATGATAATATGGATGACTTTTCCAATAACAATAATAGAACATATCTCTCCCCCCCTGCGTTCGTCAATTCATTATTTATTCATTTACAAATGTGTTAGAGAAAGGGATTTTGAATACGCTTCTTTATTGTTGTTGGAAGATTGTAGGAAAATGCTTTACTAGGTGCCTATGTACCGACCACTGTTTGAAAATGAAGAAGTGGTAAAATGCATGGTCTTTGAGAAAATGGGGGAGAAATTAGATGTTAATTAATCAAAATCAATTAAAGTAGAGGGATTGCTATATAAAGATGCTTTGAAGATGTATTCTCCGTTTAAGCTCGTAAATGACATGAAAAAAATAGGATCCATACTTTTCTACTTCAGAGTCTTTGCTTTTTAAGGCTTTTTTTTTTTGTCAACAAAGGCTGTTTTTATGTTTATATACATTATATTAGATGTTACATAAGACACAAGTTGCCAATAGAGGTCCTTAAACAAGTCCAAGAATTTCAGCTCAAATGGGTGCATGTGGGCACTGCAATTACAGGGATGTAGGAACGCACGTTCTAATAGGCTATTGCCATTAGGGTATGATTTGTTTTTGGTACATTCCATTAGGGTATAGATGCTATATGGAAAATAATAAAAATTAATTTTTTTTTCTATATATATAAAAAGGGCTTGAGCCCAAACTACCTACAGAACATATAACATGATCTGTCAATATGAATTTCCAAACTAATTAAAATTAAGCTAATCTCAAGATTCACCATCCTATTACTTAGAAAGCTTGCTTCTCTTTTTAACACCACTTTATCTTTTGTTCTGAATTAGCCTCCAGTGTTTAATTGGACAAAACCAAAAATATCAACATCCAGATGGTCTAAGGACATTTAAACCGAGGTCCAATATTACAGTTACAGGTGATTCATTTATGGGAATTAAAAATTTTCAAAGACTAAATTAAATAACCAAAATAATTTTATGAGACTAAAAATAAAATATCTAAATTATAAGAATTAAAAAATATTTGAGCCAATTTTTTACTAAAGACATTTTATTAAATTAAACTGCGCCTCATCTATAGGATGATATCTTTAGTTTGTCTTATTGACACTTTGTAGATTTGTGACTTTGTTTCGTTGAAATATTTTGAAGTGTTTAGTAAAAGAAATGAAAATATTTTGAAGAAACACAATTTAAACCTCCGTTCTTATCCTATATATGTTTTACATTTTGTTGTTAATAGAATGAGAGTGGTGAGACCCTATGTCCCTATTAGTTCTCAAGTGGAGGCATGTCCTTATAAAGATAAGTTGGGGAACCTACTCCAAGATATAAGATATAGGGTGTGTCGCGTAGTGTCTTATAAGTCAAATTTGAGGCTAACCTCAACTTAAAATATGTTTAGGCGTTCTTGTTAATTAGGCCAATCTCATATAGGTTAGACATTTCTAGGGTCGAGTTCAAAGCAAAATTTAATTTTCATAATTGTTTATGTAGAAATTTTTATATTATCAACCAATTAAAAAAAGTATCACATATATAACTTTTGATATAATTATTATAAAACTCAATAATTTTATTATATGTAACAATCTATAACTAGATAACAATATAGAAAAATGTTTATACGAATCATTATGTGCAACTTAATTAAATTCTTAAAATTATTATATGAGATGTAAACTACAATTTATATTTTTATTTGTATAAAATATTAATTTAATTTTAATGCACAATTAAAATAATCATTACAAAAATCCATAATTTTTCGTGATATAACGATCTACGCTCAAATTAGAGAATAAAAATCTTAGATCATTTTAATCAAATTATAAAATATTTATATTTTTAAGATATATATTATCTATTTTATATATTATTCTAATATTTCTACAATTTTATATCAATGTTTTTTATAAGTATTAAAATAAGAACATGACTAAAAAATAATTGATGTTATTTAAACTTTATAATGTTAAATAAGTAAATAAATAAGGATGTAACTTGTAAGTTTTTTTCCTTCTAAAATGATAAAATAAAAGGTAAACAATATTATCAGACAGTGTCTGCAAATATACAATCTATTATAGAGGTGTCAATTTGGATTATCTTAACCAAATGTCCATTCAAGCTGACTTAGGATATGTTATTGAATTCTCAGACTGAATTGGGCTAGACCAATTGAAGGTTGTGAGAAGAACGGGCAGGTTAGCCCATTAACTTATCCTTTCTCTTTTCCTTTTTTTTTTTTAAAAAAAAGAGTTTCATAACCATATTAACAACGTAATACCTCACAAAACAAACGTAATAATTTATAGTATATAGTATTTGACTATCTGTATGAAATCATTTTCTTACTATATTATATAAATTATAACATATATGTATTAATATTTACTGTTTAATTTTCTATGTTCTTATATTAAGATATTTTGTATCTATATTTAACTTAATTGAATTGATTATAATTTTTATTTTAAAATTATTTTTATTTTATAAATTTTTAATATAAGAATCTAATTTAATATAATAAATTTATTCTAGATAAATAGGGTTAAAAAAATATAAAAATATATAACATACTACATGTATTTGGAAATTCATTTGACTGACTGTTAATTAAATTTTTACACTTTCTAATACAAAACATTGAAGTAATATATCAATAATAATTTGCTAATTCGAAAAATATTAACTTAATTTTCGTAAAGAAAGTTTCAGATTAAGTAACGTGGATTGTGGATGTGAAAAAAACTATGTGGATCAATTCATATCCGTTTTTAATCGAGTTATGTGGATTAATCGCAAGTCAGTTAATGAATAAAAAACCGTATAAAACAATATTTGCAATCAAGAATGGACATTTTCCCATATAGCAATAATAAACGAACAAATAAAACGTTATCGACCCAAGCATTAGTAACTGCCAAGGGTTGGACATGCACCTTATTTTGGAGCATGTCTTTTCTTTTTCAATACACAAGTTGCTTGTGCTTTTAATTTATTGGTTGATGTATATAGTTAAGTCAACTATGATCGAGGTCCACTTATGGCGGCGGTATTTGATTGTAGTAGAAAAATCTTAAAGCATATATGCAGTCAGCCTTGAATTTGTATAAACGCATCCTATATACAACCTGAACCTTCTATTAAGGAATTTACCTTCTTTTTTTTTATTATGTGGAAAATAAAGGAACAAAAAAGACTAGCTGCTCAGAGCTCTCCTATACAAGTAAGGAAGACCGAGTAGGAGAGGGGATTGACCAACAAAGTTAACAACAATTTTAATCTAAATTAATTGAAGTCGATGATAAATATATTCAATAAAAAATACAAGAAAGTTAAAAGAAAAAATAAATAAATAAGGTAAAAAAAAGATAAAAGAAAAAGGGAAAAAAGAAGATAAAAAAATTAATAAAGAATCGTTTAGAACATAGAGATAATAACTGATCTAATTCTCTATCACAAACTGATCTAACTCTCCATCACATTTATAGTTTTTTTTCTTTCCATCATAAGACACATATTCCGCTAATTTATATCTCATTCCATTAAGTCTTGTTTAATTACATTTTCTTAAGTAAGTTTCGGTCTATCTCTACTTCTTCCTTATCGAACTATTGATAACATTCTCTTGTTTTTACGGGAGCATCTAGGAGTCGTCTCATTATGTGACCAAACTACATCAATATATGTTTTCTTATCTTTTCACTCACTAGTACTATTTATACCTTTCGTCGAATATTTTCTATTATTATTTTATTTATTTTTGTATAACCACACATCCACCAAAGTTGAGTTTGACCAACCCCAACATTAGCAAAAAAGAAAATTGACAACCCCATTTAATTACCTTTATTTCATAAATATGAATATCCACTTTTATGTGAGACATCTTTTGGGATTTTTCATTAATTTATCCGTTTTTTGTTTACATTAAATATTTTACTTTATTTTTTAATTTCTCTTAAATACTACTACTAGTTAATTAAATTAATTTAAATTTGAATTTAATTAAATACTAAATATAAATATATGATACCATATTAAACTTATAACAATGAATTTAAATATATAAAAATAAAGAGGGTAAAATACAAAAGTTTGATAATATTTATTTATAATTTTATCAAAGTGAATACATTTACACAGCCTCTATGTCTTTTACTAAATCAGTGTCATTATATATTATTTTAATAGTAAAATCCTTACTTTATAATTAAACACAAATTAGTGGATAAAATAATTAAGACATTGACTACTATTAATCTTGACATTACAATTTCCATGACAGAATACATAAATCTTCCAAACCAATTACCAATCTTAACTAAAAATAAAAAAGGGCTTACAAACTTTATAAAACTTTTTTCACCGTAAATCCATTTACTTGCAAGTGAAAAAAGAAAAAAAAAAATCCCAAGAGAGATGTTATTGGTCACACTAGGAGAAATCCCACGAATCATCAAGTGGAGGCTTTAACAAGAGGTGATTGAGGAAAAGGGGAGTGAGGTGACACCAAGTACTCATCCATCTTTCTGAACGAGAAGCTCAGCCTCAAGTTTCTCTGGCTGCAAGATTTCTTAGCTTCGGTGTTCTGATTCACGAAGGTGCGCATTCTCGCCAGAGAAACTTCGACGGCTCTATCATCCATGTTCGCATAGCACACCCTGAACCACCCTGGCTCAGAACAATGAAAGGAAGAGCCAGGGGAGATGTTGATCTTCACTTGCTCAATGATCACTTTCCACAGTTCCATTTCGGCCTCAAAAGTTGGCTTCTTCAAAAGACGACGCAAGTCCATCCACAGAAATAGACCAGCGTTGCTCGCCAAGCACTTTATGCCAACTTGGGCAAGTCCCCTACAGAAAACCCCATACCTTTTCCCCAGCCTTTTTGCACTCTCTCCAAGGAACCGTTCCACAAACTCTTCATCAGAAAGCATTGATGCAATAAGATATTGAGTCTGTGTGGACACTAATCCAAAGCTAGACATTTTGCGAGCGCAATTCACCACTGCGTCGTTGTAAGAGTATATGATGCCAACTCTGAAACCAGGGAACCCCATGTCCTTGGAAAGACTATAAACAATGTGGACGAGGTCACGGTCACATTCTATGTCTTTGTCTTGCTCTATGACCTCCGCAATGCTCGTGAAACCAGGGTGGCAAAAAACTGTACCAGCGTATATTTCGTCGCTTACTAGGTGGATTTGTTTTTCATTGATGAAACTGACCACTGTTCTTAGAGTTTCTCGGTCCATGATGGTTCCCAGTGGGTTTGATGGGTTCGTAATTAGCAAGCCCTTTATTCTGATGTTGTCCTCTTTGGCTTTCTCGTACGCGTCTTCCAACGCTTTCCTTGTTAACTTGAAATCATTTGAGCTTTCACATTTAACTGGAACAAGTTCAACGCCCGTTCTCCACCTCAAATCCCTGTCGAATCTGATTTAGAAAAAAAAAAAAAAAAACAATTGATTTATTAGAGCTAGCTAGCATATTGAGAACTTGAGGTCAAACGAATCGAATTATGTGGCATGAGAGATCAGATGATGAATAGGACCAAAAATTTTGTTATTACCATTTACCATTTCTCAATTCTCATGCCAAATGATATCATACCATCAAAATAATATTAAAAATCGCTGTTTAGTACCAAGTAATTTGAATGAAAAGTGACAATTTCATTGGTTGTTTATACAAGTTATGCATAAGCATAACCAAACGGTTTAGAGTAGAAGTTAACTTTTAATAGAATCATATCACGTCATAATATTCGGGCTATTATTTTTGTGAAAAATCTGTTTGCTTTTTTTAGTCTTTAGCCGCGAGTCATGTCAAACATCATGAAAAAGACAGTGGATAAATTAAATCACGGTGTATTATTATTGACCTACAAGCTAGGATTGATGGAGAGCAACTGCTTGTTACTCAATTAATTGTGATTTAATTGAGCTTTTGACCGGGACTTGGTCATCACTTAATTAATTTCCATTTAACTTAACATCCAATGCGGAAACATATATATACTTGTTCCAATTCCAACACTGGAATGTTACATAGGAAGTCAATTGAGTAGAAATCATTTTTTATTTTGTTATAAATTTCCATTTTAATGGATGTACGTCTTTGCAATTTGCAAGCCTAATTTTCTCTTAAATTAATGTTCCCCTCCAAAATTAAAAAGAAATAATTATAATTATTAAAGAAAAATCATAAAGTGTAAGTTTTATGTTGGAAGTGACTATATACGAAATATATCTAAAAGTGAATATATATATATATATATATATATATATATATATATATATATATTCAAATTGATCAATTGAATGTGGAGTATTACCCAGCATAATAAGGAGTGGGGACCAAAAATGCGTCGCCGGGGTCTGCCAAACAAAATGCAGTGACCTCGTGTGCTCCAGTTGCTCCACCGCTCATAACAATACGGTCAGGGTCGAATGTGACTCTATTTCCTCTCGTTCTTGCCATGAATTTAGCCACAGCCTGTGCAATTCAAATTTATGTTAATTAATTCATCATTAGCCAAAGTTAATTAGCATGTTTGATTTAATTAAGGTTTTCAATTTCTCATTGTACGTGTCACCCACTGTTCTGAATTCTGGCAGACCATGGTAGTCCTGAAAGTTAGCTATGGCCTTGAAATCACGCACCCCTTCAGGAGTGCAAATGGATGCCCTAGGATTTTTCGTTAACCAATGTTGAACCAAGTCAGAAGCAAGCTGTAACAATGTATAGAAACAACATCAACAACAACAAAAAATGTATTAATTAATGAGAGAAATTATTGTATAGATCGGGATCACACGGGCCCATGTTTTAACCAATAAAATAATTTTAAAAGAAGCTTAATTTAATTAATATACCTGATTTTCTGCAAGACCCATCTGGATAACCCCATTAGGATTTTTTATGGGATGAAAGGGATTATCTTCATAAGCCTTCCACCCATCAAAGTATGGGGAGTTCTCACCATGTCCATCGCCAGTGGCAATCTTAGACAGTAATTGGGGTCCGTTCATTCTCATTAGCTCCATATCCAAATTAGTTGTTTAGAGAAGTTGTTGGGGATCTCACGTGGACTACTGATATATAATCAAAGTAGTGTATATAAGTTAGAAGTAACCCTCGAGTTAGTTCCAAACTAGAATTCTGAAAGAAGTTGAATCTTATCGAGAGAGAATCAAGGGACGCTTTTGAGTAGTAGGAAAAATTTGCCTTAGGCCCTTGTGCTTGTGTGTGTTAATTGCAAGGTGTATCTGTGAATAACTACGACTCCATGGGAGGTATTTATAGCGTGTTCCCGCAAATTAACGTTGATTTTCAAAGGTGAGAACCCCAGTGGACCGAATATAATATGAAGTTTCCTGCGAGGAGGACACTTTGCTGCTAACTTCTTTGTAAGTAGTCCTCTTCATGTTATCCATTTTAAATCGTTAAATATATAAGATCAAACAAATTACTGATGACGGTGAGGAATCTGAAATTTAGTTAACAAATATGTTTCTTGCTTTTTTAATATTGCAAATTAATCCTCATACACTATATATGTTTAAGGGTTAAAATGAAAACAAATGATAAAAGCTTCCGAATTACTCCCCCCCCCCCCCCCCCCCCCCAAAAAAAATAATAAATACAATCCTATATATGAAAAGAATTCTATTTAAAACACATTTAGGTACTAAATGTTGACATTTTTCACAACAAATATTTGAAATTTGATTCATCAAAAGAGATTAGTTATTTCCGCTAAATTCAATCCTATAAGTCAAGTTTAAATAAGATAAAAAGACATCTAATAAAATGTATTTCATTTTATCTTTCATTCCTTTTATGTTTAAGGATTAATGTTAAATGAAATGATACAAGTTTCACTACTTTTTTTCCCCACAAATGTCATTTAATGAAAGTAATTCTGTTTGAAATACGGTTAAATATTAAATATAGAAAATTTTCACAATAGATATTTGAATTTAAATCCATCAAATAACGAAAGATTAGTTCTTTCAGCTTAATTTAATCCTGTAACTTTTATTCTCCTCCAATTAATAAGAAAAATATGGGGTAAAATCACTTTAATTATTTTTCATTATAAAAGCACTCATCAACAACTTTGGGTGTTGGCACGGTGTGATAAATGTGCGTGCACGTTAAAAAGAGGATGTGGAAATTGTAAGCAAAAATAGGAACAGTGGCCAAAGTGCCACTGTTAGAAAAAATAATACCCCAAATGCCATACCTATAGGAGAATTTCTCAAATTGCCACGTGTGCAAATTCGCAAGGGTCAAAGGTGAAATACGTCTGCTTACGTGGCGTCATCTGGTTAACTGGACAGAAAGGTAAGGACACGTGGCGCATAGTGTATAGTTTGCTGAGTGGGGCTGCGAATTAGGGGTGGGTGTGCTTGTTAGTGTTGGACACGTGCCAGGCCTATTTCGCCGACACTTCCAGCGAATTACGTGGCATATGCCACGTGTCAGCTCCCCATTAAATAATCAATATATTTAAAATTTCAAAATTGTGTATACTTCGAACGACCATAACTTTTAACTGGAACGTCTGATTGAGGCGAAATCGGTGGTCGTTCTATCAAAAGTTATGATGTAAAATTAATAGTGCATATAAACTTCGAACAATGATATTTTTTGTTAGGAATGTCGGATGGAGACGTACGATATGTCAAAACGCTCGAAATTCAAAGAAGTAATTGAAAAAATAAAAAATAACATTAAATTAACTAATTAAATAATTAAAAAAGTAGACAAAAACGAAACTTTTGGCTGATTGAATCTTAAATCCTAATTTTGAGACACTTAGAGGATTTTTTTGGAAAAAAAATTTGACCTCCAGATTTGCCCAGGGCTAGAGGACTGAATTTCGAGCGTTTGACCACCGATTTCACCTCAATCAGACGTTCCAGTCAAAAGTTATGACCGTTCGAAGTTTATACACAATTTTGAAATTTAAGTATATTGATTATTTAATGGGGAGATAACATGTGGCATATGTCACGTAATTCGTTGGAAGTGTCAGCGAAATAATCATGCATGACACGCGTCCTGAATAATTGCAGACGGAACCCTGACACACGTAATTCGCTGGCCATTGTAGCAAATTACGTGACCTATGGGGAGACGCCAGCTCAATAGGTGGATTTCGCTGCCAGAGCCGACGATTTTGACAACGTGACACTTTGGAAAATAGTAAAAGCAACTTAACATGCAAGAAATTAATTTTTGAAAAAGTGACACTTTGGCCACTGTTCCGCAAAAATAGGTGCGGGTTGATTGTAGAATTATGAGTCTTGGAATTGTGAAATACTGAAATCTGTCGTGAGCATCAACGATTCAGGAATGATGGCTCGAATGATTGTGTGATGGACACTAACTGCATTGGACTGGGTGAGGTTGAAGTTCAGCCGCTTGGTGGTGTTATGGATGGCTTTGTCAATGATGGCTTGAGTACGTGATTAATGATTAGTAAGTGTTACTTTGTCTAGCTTACAATATTCAAATAAGGTCAATACATGTTACTGTTTAATTTAGAGTTTATAGATTGTTTTTGGAATTGTTGGACGTGATTAATTAAAATTTGTGTTTAAAGTAATTTGGTATAACTTTTGCATAAAATTTATCTTTTTTTACTAAAAAATATGGAAAATATTTTTTTTTCCTCATATCACCATATAAAAATCGAACATCAAATCCTCCCTCCCTTATATTTAACTTGTGTTGTGGAATGTACACAGGAGTCAGAATATATACCAACTCATATCAACCATTTGCTCAAGAGGCCCAAATTTATTACTGCTCATACCAAACATTTGATGGTACCTTGTCACCAGGATGCGGTATTGCACTACATACTAAAATGAAAGGGATTTAGAAAACTGCATCTATACTTGTATATAAATAAAATAATTAATTTTAATTACATTAATTGGATAAATTAGTTTTCATCATTTAATTTTACTAATTTCAAATAAAAAAATAAAATTATTTTAAAATGTCCTTCATTAAAACTTAATATCATTAATAAAAAAGTCATTAAAAATAAAACTATAATTAAATGAAGGATGTTTTATAAATAACATCATTAAATAAGATAAAATTAGTTAGATTTGCTAAGTTCAACATACAAGATAACATTTTTGTTTATAATATATCATTTCTATTTATAAGACTAGTTATCTAATTTATCAAGATTAAAAAAAAGTAGTTAATTTAGTTAATAGTAACAAATTTATCCTAAATTTATATATTTTTCCAAAAATATCATTGTCATGTTTCTTTCTCTTCTCTATGCATGTTAATATAACATCTCTCTTATTTAATTAGGTATATTTTCAGTCAAAAATAATTAATACGCGATACAATATGGATTAGGTAAAGGAATAAGAAAGTTTAAAATGTTGGGTCTTATAAATAGGAATAAAGATAATACATTAGTCCTAAGGGAGTAGACTTTGTTAAATAAATTTGTCTTTTCTATATTATATTTTTCATAATTAAATAAGAATTAGGAAATATAACATAATTTAGTGGTGAAGGGAGAAGGAAAAAAATGAGAGATAGTGAGTTTTGATTCTTTTTCTTATAAAATTAATAACTAATATTTATTGATAAGAAAATTAAATAAGAATTATAAAAAATCACAGTGTTATTTTTTCTTTTTTTTTTTTATTGATTTTTCGTATCACATGTGTCACCCGTCAACTTCTAAGAAGTTGAAACTGTTGCACTAAGAACATTTACAAAACTTTTCAAAAAAATATGAGAAAAATAAAATATACTTTTTTATTAGTTTTTTATCGGAACTTTTTTATTAGTAATTATCTTTTGCATAAGTTAAAAACTACATATATTTTAAAGAAATTAATATTGAAAAACCTCTACAAATTAATTTCTACATGAGCTAATTAACTTTAATTTATAGAGACATTTATTTCATTTTCTTTTGTAAAAGTACTTTAATTTTAAAAATTTCTAAACAGCTCCTAAATCAGAATAAAAAAAATGACTAAACACATTTTAGAAAATCGTTCTTCATTTAGTATATAATATGAAATAATAAGTTATAAATTATCATTTAATCACAAAATTTATAGATAATAAATTTATTAACTTTCATAATAGTTACTTAAAAAATTATATCAATTATAATTTTTAATTAATTCACAATGTAAACTTATTTGTACTGTGTAAGTATTGAACTCTAGCTACACTACTTACTCAGTTACTCTTTCTATGTTTTTGGTTCTACTTTATTCAAGAAAAGAAAAGTTCTAGTTCATCAATATATAAAATGGAGTACTATTACTTTTAAGTGACTTTTTTTTATTAAAAAAAATTACATGTAATAATATGTTACATTCATTTAACCTTGACATTTACTGTTATTAATGCTACTTTAATTGATTGCAGCGTTTGACTGCATTTAGTCTCGTTCGTTGTTTCTAGACGCAAGAACTTGGCTTGCTTTCATAAATTCGTTTGCTTTCGGTGATGATCAAAGAACACAAATTTGGTCGGAGATGGAAAGTGATGTCCTTGTCAGCTGTCTGCGTGTAATCGAACGTGGAAATTGGGATTTTCAAGAAAGGAAGATAACACGACGAGACATATTGATTTTCACCATGTGGGAGGCTCAGCACCACGCTCGATCAGAGTATGAATATGAGACTCATGGATTAGTTAGAAGAATTATGCAATTCAAAGAGTACATTAATTGTAAAATATTAAGAGTTTAGAATGACCGTTAGTTTTAATATTTTTCTCAACATTTAAAAAGTAGCTTGTTAAATAGAATAAAAAAAACCGAATATTTAAGCACCTTATATTTTATTCTTTTACAAATATATTTTTTAAACTTTAATTTTATCTCAATTGATTCTTAAATTCTATTTCTTTGACAAATAGATATTATAAATTTTAATTTTGTTTCAATCAATCTCTAAATTTTATCTCTTTTGTATATAAATACCTAATTTCATTTTTCATCTCAATTAATTCTTAAAAAAGATTTCTTTCATAAAAAAAATCTTATATTAAATTGGACTTAAATTACTAACAAACGAATTTGAATTGTTTATTTATTTAATCTCAAATGTTTATTATTTTTTTATAAATCACTTTTTCAAACAATAAACCACAATAAATTAAAAAAATCAAATAATTTTTATTGATGTTATTATTTTCCTTTTATATATAAATTTATATTCTTTATTTATATTTAAAATATGAAAAAAAATGAATGGTTAACATTTAAGATAAA
>PYAF01001578.1:1524331-1539528 GCA_007407185.1 Glycine tomentella | reverse complement strand
GAATTTGAATTGTTTATTTATTTAATCTCAAATGTTTATTATTTTTTTATAAATCACTTTTTCAAACAATAAACCACAATAAATTAAAAAAATCAAATAATTTTTATTGATGTTATTATTTTCCTTTTATATATAAATTTATATTCTTTATTTATATTTAAAATATGAAAAAAAATGAATGGTTAACATTTAAGATAAAAAATCTGAAAAAATATTATTAAAAACTATTAATTTTAAAGATTAATTAAAATGCAATTAAAGTTCAAGGTGTTTATTTATGAAAAAGTTAATGTTTAAATATCATTCATAATAACTTTAAAGTTTATGGTGTTTATTTGAAAGAGAAATATAGTTTAAAAATTAATTAAGAAAAATTAAAGTGGAGGGTTTCTATTTGAAAAAAATAAGTAAAGTTTAAGGGGTCTAATGCTCCTTTTCCAAAAGAATAGGATATAATTAATTTTTATAATTTAAACAAATGCGATTGTATGCGCTCTACACTCGAAAAGCAATATTTTTATGAAATCACTAACGCGGTTTTCTAGTCGAAGGTTCAATAATTAATGTATACTAAAAGATTTGGTTTTATACTTTTACTCGCTCAACATTTGCTATTTGGTATACTCAATAACTCTCCAAATGGACCGGCTCTGTTCGGTGATATTCCATTATAGACTTGTAGTTTTGGTCAAATCTATTTTTTTATGTTCACGTGAAACATGTATCAGCAGCTAGAGAAACGTGCATATCTGGACTCCAAAATAAATAAAAAATAGACACATAAACCAAAATTTAGAAGTAAAATGCAATTAAACAAAAAAAAAAAAATCTTATTAAAGAACTAAAATAGAAAAATATTTAGTGTGAAAATTATAGGAGAAAAAAAATTACGGAGTGCAATATTTTTTGTTTTCTAATAAAAATATTTTTATTTAAATTTTTTTAACTAATACTTAACTAATATTTTTAGGATACTGATTAATATTTTTAAAAAATAAGATAGAAGTATCCTTAACGCTTTGTGCTTTCTAATACGACGATGGCACCATTCAAAGTCGACGGAAAATTTAGAATGTAAAACATATATATTCCCTAAAATTTACAAAAGATGGTACTTAGTATTTTAATAATCAAACTGTTCATATCTTCAACAAGTTTTTTTCATTCTCTTAATGAAATATATTCGCCTTTAAAAAAAATCTTCAACAAGTTTGATAATCGTCATTAGTTTTTATTTATTAATATATTCATTAGTTGCTATACATGCTTGTATTTTCATAATTCAGCTTCTATTATAATATAACAGTCAAGCATTATGTTTTTCTTGGTTAACATAATAGTAGTGTTTATCTAGTTATAATTTATATTGTTAATACAATGTAATTTACTAACAAATAAATTATATTAATATAAAAATCCATACATTATCTATATAAAAATCTATATATTGTTTTTTTAGAGATCTATATATTGTTAATACAATGTCCTTACGTTCTTGAAATAACGGTTATTAAAAAAAGACTTTGTAAAAAAAGAAAAAGACAAGGCCACTCGAAACCAATTTTATATTAACATATTATACTCCCTTCGTCTCAAATTGATTGGTTTTAGCTTTGAAAAAAAAAAAAATTCTATTTGACCGACGTTTTCAATTTTCAATAACATATTAAAAACATTTATTTTAATTTTATTTTCTAATAAATACTGTTTTCTAACGGGATACTGTCGGGAGCAGAAAATAACTATATGTCAAGAGCAAAAATACCATCAGGAGCAGCTGACGATGCTTGATGTACAGCAATAATAAGTTAGCACAACAGAAGTTAGTGCAACATGATTAAGTTAACTATAATAATAAATATGCTGCAAATGTTCAAATTTATTTATTATTTAACAGAACTTTATAGCTGCATGCATGATTTCTGTCATCAATTGCACAAGGATGAAGCAAATCACAAGCAGCTGTAAGGTTCATAAAATAAACGTGCAAAACATGAACCTTGTTCTTGGTGGAACAATAACTCTCAAAAGAAGTCATCATCACGTAAAGCCGTGACCCAGAAGGATTTTCATCACAAAACAAACATAGAAATTAGTACCCAATTTTGAAGAAAATAGCACCTTCTTTCCCCACTTAATTCTGTATTGTGGGAACACATAAAATGATCAGAATCCACCCCGTACTGCAATATATAGCAATGTGTTTAAATGACTTGCAACATGATCAGAATCATAGCTCAAAGAAGATTGAAATAGTCAAAGGGTTATAACAACTTAAAAAGAAATGCACTCAGACATGCAATGTGATGCACATATGATTTTAAATTATGATTGCACTAGTCCACGATGCAAAGGCAAAGACATTATTTAGACACTGACAAACCCTTCTTTTTAATCTCTCCCCAAAATAAACAAAAAAAACATTGAGGGAACATGAGTTTCATCGAGAAGCTTAACAGTGATTAGTGATATCTATCACAACTAGACGAACTGCAAAATTATAAGAAGAAAAAACAATCTAAGTTAAAACCTGTCCTGTTTGAACAAGCTCTCAAAATTAAAGTGTTTATGTCATAATTGAATCCCAAATATAAAGGACTTCAGTGCAAACAACAAATAATGCACCAATAAATGTGAGCTTCCCAACGTTATAAAAAATGCTCCGTTAGTTTCAATTCCAAACTTTTTGTTCTTAAAGACTAACGCTCGTGAATCAAGAAATGTTTGATTAATGTAAAAATATTGTGCTTGGAATCACCAGATGGTCAATTCCATGACCCTGCCAACTTTTACAGGAAATTAAGTGGAAATTGAACATATGTAAAAGTACATGAACTCTTGGAGTCATGAAAACACCCGCGGGATGCTGTAATAACCCAATGCAATTAAAATATGCTACAATTAGTGCTTATGGAACACAAATATTCATAAATAACCAGAGAAACCCAATGTTACTAGTTCTTCTGTTTTACAAAACCCACTTTTCCTGGAACAAAAGTCCATACCAGAACATAGAGAAGTTCAGAGTTGTATTATGAATTAATTCTGCAGTAACAGATTTTGTCATAACATTAACAGCAACATCAAGGTAACAAATTTGGGGCTGTCTAGGACATGTAGCGTGGGGAGAAGACTTTGTCTGGCATATGCAACTATGCAAGGACTACACATTATTCATTGATACCTAAGTGGGAGAGTGTGGAGCATATTTAGCATTCACTCTGTATTATTGTATTTCTGGTTGCTTTGGGCTCTTGGAGATTGTTGTAAGTTTAGGTGGCTAACATCTGTTCTTTATTCTCATACATATGTACTTTTGGGATGGTTATTTTTTGTCACATCTTGTGCTCAGGAATACCAATTTTAATAATATTATTCTTTGCCTTAAAAAAACACAGAGAGAGAGAGAGAGAGAGAGAGAACAATGTTGTTTCCAGAGTCTGAATACCTACTCTCTATACCAAAAAATAAAATAAAAAATTCAGAAGTCTCGTTATTGGACAAGCAAGGGGCAAATCAAACAATTTGCACTTAATCAAACCCACATGGGTTGATCTCATGTGCATGCAAGCACACTTCCACTTTTAGCTTGTTTTAACCTTCTTGAAACATTTTAATATATATAGATTTGAAGATAGACTAAAGTACCAAACGTGGACATAAAACCTTTTGAAATATTTAAAATTTACATCAAGCGATTCACAGTACTAATCTTTTCGAAATAAAATTAACCCCCACTCACAAATTTTGTGTCTAGTCATATTATAATACCAAGATACACTTATGCGGAGACACATGCAAGCTAAACAACAAAATGCATGGGTAAAGTTAACAGTAACAATGTTCCCTTGGTCTTCTGATTCATAAGCTGCTTCACGGTTTATTAGTCTCAACCATTTGCAATTATACTTGTTTTATCTAATCACATTATGTGTTTTATTTCATAGTCTTAGTTTAAATATTTTCTGGAAGTTGCAGAGCCACCAAAGCAACTTCTCTTCACGAACAGAAAAGGCCAAAAATTAACCCAATCAACTTTAACTCCCAAATTTCAGAATCAGAAGTTATAAATTTAAAATTCAACAATGCGGTCGGAACCTAGGTCACTCTCATTCAATGTGATGACCCTACGCTCCTTCAAGCGGGGAACATCAATAGGAAATAGAACAGCACCTAACAATATTAACTGAAAAATTAAGTGCATTAGATTTAGGAGCAACCTTGTGTTCCTGTTACGAACTCGGCAAGTGTACCGGTCGTACAAGTAATAAAGTGATAAAGTAGAGTTATCGTCCCACGTGGATTGTTTGGCCAATTAAATCATAAATTGTATCTCAAGGTTGGATGACAAAAGATTAAGAGAGATATGGTGTTGTGCGAAGTGAATTAAAAGCTAAAAATAAACATAAAGCATTATAAATAAAATAGATCACGGTTGCACCAAACGTAAGCTTATGTAGCTAGGGAACGCACATTCCATGTTCCTAACATTTTTACATCGATTGTTTGCAACATTCATCTACACTAGCTACTCAATCATGCATCCTCATTCATTAATAGTTAAGCCCTAATCCCTTAGTAACATTAACCCTTTAACCCTTTTCAACACCCTAATTCCTTAGTAGCATCTATTAGGTTAAGCATTAAGTGATGCACTAGAAAGATTGCAAGCTTACATCCCTATCCCTAGGTGATGTAAAACAAGTCACCACACTTGGTTCCAAGACTAGAGCCCCAATATCCCTATTGTGAACCCTAGCTCTAAGCTCTAACCTAGATTGATCAGGTCTACGCAAGAGATGAGAATGTTCAAGCAAAGTGTAACAAAATAACATAGCATAAATGAACAATAGCATTCAATCCATTCCAAATAAGATTTACATAGAGTATTTGCTCTAATTACAAGAGAAACTAGCCAAACCTAGAATGGATGGCCTTGGTACAACAAAAAGAAGCATGTTGCTGATATACAAAGAAGAAGAGGAAGGGAAGAGGGAAGAACCCTCTTCCCCTCAACCCAAGCCCTAGCTCAGCTCCCAAGCTTTCTCAAACCCTTTTCCAAGTAATTTTCGTGCTCCAGAAGTGTGTCTTCAATGCTGAGGTTGAAGTATTTATAAGGGGAGGGTGAAAACTCACTTCTACCCCTTAACAGCTTTAAAACTCTGCAATTGTCGAGCTCTGGCGCCTGGGGTGTGAATTTGACGCCTGGAGCGTCAAAATCCAGAGACTAACTGCCTTGGTCTTTAAATCTCACCCTTGGGGCGTGGAATTCACGCCTGGGGCGCCAGACCTTCTGCTCTGCATAATTCCTTAGCTAATTCACCTGCTAATCATTCGATCTTGACCAAAATACCTCATTAAAGCATATAAGTTACATTCACACCAATTGGAAGCTATTTATCATATAAAATGATGCATTTAACGATCTAATTAAGCTTGAAAAGCATCATGTGCTAGGCACATATCAGTTCCACAAACAAGAGAAGAAAGTTTTCATATGCAACCAAGTTATGTCATTTCGGTTACAAGAAAAAAGGAGACACCTCTTAACACAAGCATATCTGATAGTTTCCCAAATCAGATTACATATACAATAAGTTAAGAAAAGTTTCTATATCACACAAAGTAGTAATCTTGTAAACCACAGCAGCCCTTCTCCACAAATGGCCATTTTATCGGAAGCAGAAAATACACTATGTGAGGACACCACAAGTCCTCAAGGATAATAAAAATCAGTAGAAAACTAAAAAACAATCAGCCAACTTTTGAATCAGAAAACAGAATCAAATTCATTTCAAGGTAGCAAAACAACTTCCTAAGTCCAAATTATAATAGCCTTTTGCTTTTTCTTAATGAAGAATATACGTTGTCTAAACTCTAGACCCGTTACATATGCCCATTGGATAACATATTTGTGTAAGTATACTAAAAGGTAAAAAATGATTCAACAAACCCAAAGACACATTCAAATAAAATTTGTCCAGGGAAATGCATTTGGCAGTTGCTTTGTTTACCTAAGAAACAAAATTAAAGAAACATAATGAAATCAAAATCGAAATACAAATCAGGACAATCGAAATTCCTATGGCCAAAACTAAATCAACGAACTCTACAATGGTTAGAGAAGACAAAATAACAAGAGAGCGAGCGACCTCAAGTTGAGGCAGAGAGACATACTAGTGAGATGAGATGAGAAAGACAATCGAGTGAGCTTGAGAATTCTAAATTCTATGTTTTTAGATGAAATTTAAAATTCTTTGTTTGTAGTTAATTAAAATTTCTTATTAAAATACTCAAAATTTTAGATTCCTTTTAATAAAAATTATCCAGACAAAAAATTTTAGCATAAAGAATTTTAAATCCCCTGAAAATTACTTCCCCCTCTTAAAATACTTTATCCAAACAGATTCAATATTCAACCACATCCATTCATCGTAAATTTTGACAGTTAAACGGTCTTTAAGTTAGTTGCTACATATTATTACTCCCCATGCATTGCGAGACCATCCAAGCATAAACTTAATGTAGTACAACAATTTTATTACCTTAAATGAATTTGAACCTCTCCCCTCTAACGGGTAAAAAAAAAAATACACGAATGATGACGAAGAAAAAGTCAATTAATTATCAAAAGTCATAGCTGTTATTTTGTTAACCACCACATTTGACCATAAATTTATTTTGAAATGACGTAATCACTTGTAAATTTTCCATGGACCCTTGCTTGTTATAAGAACAAGCTCATTTTATAGTTTACACAGACATAACTATAAAATATTTGTCGCCGCATTCGCTGTTCAAACCTATACAGGGTCCCCCTTAATACCAAAATGACAAAAACATGAAGACAGTAACCAAGTTCTTAGCAAAATGCAGGGCAAGAGCTACATCAATAAATAATTTGCTGCCAGGGTGAACTATGGCACAGGGGTGGATCCAGAAAAAAAAATTAAGGAGGGGCACTATTGCGGGGGTTCGGGGGCAGCGTCCCCGAAAATTTTTTTTTAAAAGAAAATTAAAGAAACAAACCATTATAACAAAAGTGTGAAAATGGTACAATTTAAAAAAAAAAAATGACAAAATTAACGTGTGATCAATACTTAAAAATAACAAGAATGTGATCACTGCATTCATAAAAATTACAAACATACATATCCAAATTCACTTCTCTCTTATTTTTCATTTTTTTTATTATTCTTTTTCCATACTTTTCAATTTCTCGTACAAATGCCTAAACTATTTATTTATTTATTTTATTATTATAAAAATTACCCAAAAAATAACACTTGTAAAATTATTATTGAGAATTTACGTGCGTCCGCCCATGCTATGGGATATGTATAAACAATAAACAGTACACTAGAAGCTAAAAAAACATAGTTTGTAAACTTCTATAGTTTTTTTACGAATTAAAGTTCTATCATGTTCCTCAATATTTCTAGATTGTCTTCTCATTTCTTCATTAGAAGAACCACTGTGTGAGCCGCTATACTTCTATTTTCTCCAAGGCTGTCTACCTTTTCATGAGTCTTTGCTTTGATATTTACTACAGAAGAGTCCACTCCAAGCAGTGCAGATAAGTTGGCCTTGATAGCATCCTTGTGTGGGCTTAGTTTTGGCCTCTGAAGTATCAATGTAGCATCTAAATTCCCAATCTCATAACCGGCCTCATGCATAAGTCTCACCTGTAAAATAACACAACACAGATTAGAAGTTGCAGATAAAATATCCGGCAGTTGGACATACTTGTCTTCAATCATGATTCATGATCTTAGGAAAAAAATCTTTTAAATAACCAAAATATGATTTTCCCTCGTACAGCCAATCAGCCATCTTATATACAGCAAATGCTAATCAAACCAAATGGCATGTAGTAATAAAATTGTGAATCAAATGATAAGATTCTAAGATCCAACGAGAAATAAATAGATATATTGTATGTATAATGCTTAATGTAACAATTTTATACCAGAAATTGACCCAAAAAAAAAAAGCTTAACTATAAGTTTCACAAAACAAAAGCATAAGCTACAACTGAATTGTGAAGCTTTTATTTTATTTTAGAAGAATGAAACAGCCAAAATAGATCCCATATCATAAGATGATGATGTGAAATTTCAGAAAGAAATGGAAGCGGACTAAGAACAGGGTGTGATCAACAGTGCTCCTTCATTTCCTTTCCACTTAACAATCTAAGCTTGTCTAACTTCTAAATTTATCAAAATTTTCAATTTCTTTAATGAGAATTGGTGAAAGAAAGATAAAAATGAAAATTAATAAATCATTGAATTGGTAATTCATATCAAAGATACATAATTGAACCAGTTCATCCATGTATTGTACAATTCAAAGTCATATGTAATAAATCACATGACATGAATCATATTGAATCTGTTGTTTGAATCAGAAAATGTAAGATTCTAAAAACTAATAAAAAGTAGTAAATGCAGTTGGATATCAAGTAACTCAACAAAAATTGAAAATAAGAATCCA
This sequence comes from Glycine tomentella, assembly GCA_007407185.1. Taxonomy (NCBI): domain Eukaryota; kingdom Viridiplantae; phylum Streptophyta; class Magnoliopsida; order Fabales; family Fabaceae; genus Glycine; species Glycine tomentella. The sequence continues at coordinate 1,531,035 of PYAF01001578.1, read as the reverse complement.
TGTTTGACTGCAATATGTTTACTTATTTAATAGCTACAAAATCATTGGTTAGATAATAGACCTTACCATTTTCGCTCTTATACGTTTGGCCAAGAATTTCATTTGATTAGACAAAGTCAATAACTACCATCAAAAAGCTTATTCCACGCTTGATTTGACAAAACATTTGTTTAAACACTACATCATTTTCACTTTGTTTCTTGCCAAATATTTGTATGGTCAATGGCAAAAACAAAATCCTTGACAACAAGGTGACATTTTTAATTAAGAAAAACAGAAAATGAAAACAAAAAAAATTTCCTAATTCCTTCTTTCTAACTTCAATTTCTGCGAGCTTAAGGAATTGTGTCACCTCAAATTCAAACTATCAACTGATCTCTTTGAATTGACCAAATAAAAGTCGGGCACTCTAGCTATCAAATGATGGATGGAATCAAATGAAATAGAGTGGTCAGTGCCAGTGGTATAGAATGGAACGGAATAAAATAACCATAACATTATTTGAATATTGTTATTTGTTATAATGGAATGAAGTAAAGTTTTTGTTTCATTATTTAAGAAGTGGATGTAATGATAAGAAAATTAGAGAACAATAAGCTGGTCCCATTCATTGAGCGAGAAAGAGAAATAGAGCTATTTGATAGAATTGAATGGAATACATGAGGTTTCATTCCATGTCGTTTTAAACAATCCAAACAATAACAAGTCATGTCAGTCCATCATGCTTCATTTCATCAACAACCATTAAGTTCTAACTCTGCATCCTAACTTAAAAGGGATACACAGTGTCCGCGAATTATCCATTGAGGTGGAATTACAACTTGTGAATAAAAAGACAGGCTTTGTTTTACTTTACTCCCAGGACAGGGATTGAATTAAAATCAACAATAAAAAAACCGAAACACAGATGCCCAAAACTAATATGGAGAAAGAAGAAAAAAAGTAGAAAAAGAAGGTATGTTTCTAGAATATTACTCACAGATTCATGGATGAAGACGGAAGAGGCACAACCCTTCCACTTAGGATCAGAATCGGGAAAAATTTGGCCAATATCTGGAAGACCTAACGCCCCTAAAATAGCATCAACAACGCAGTGAAGCAGAACGTCCCCATCGGAATGAGCCTCGCAACCTCTATCGTGGGGTATGTTAATTCCACCGATGATAAGGGGGTAACCGGGTTCCAAACGGTGGAGGTCAAAGCCGTGGCCGACCCGAAAGGGAAGAAACTTGGAGGAAGTGGCGGAGACAGGGGATTTGTCGAGTTGGATGGAGGGGGTTGGGGTTGAAGCCGCTGAGGCTGAGACGGCTCTGAGACGGAGGGTATGGTGTTTGGAAGAAAAAGAGGAGAATAGTTGAAGAGGAGGGGATTTAGAGGTAGTTCTGAATGGGAAGAGGATGGAAGATGCCGTCAAAGAAGATGCCGCCATAGCCAATTCAAATGGGGACCAACAACTAATTTCAGACACAAGTTGTAAATATTCTGTTTTTGTATGTCTGAAGAGTATCTGCCAGTCTGCAATGGCGGCCGGCTCAGTTCCACAGATTATTGAATGTTTTGTCTCACTAACTCATCTTTATTTTTACCTTACATTCTGCTTCTCTGTATTTAGTCTTGGTCCTCCTTTGAATTCTTATTAATAAATTATCTAAAAATGAATTGGTTGAATATCATCATGTAAATGATAAAGAATAATGATAGAGAGCCAACCCCATGTTTGTGTGGACAGAGGTAGAAAGAAAAAAGAAATAAGAAGAAAATAAAATAGAAATGAGATGAAGGAGAAGATGAGAGAATGTTCTGAAGTATTTTTCAATTTCTTTTTGTAAATGTATTATAATGCAAATATTTTTCCAAACATCAAGTTTTCATCAAAGTTTATTTTGAGAATTAAAATGCATCCAAGGCTTTCAAAATGAATAGTCGAAGGCAAATTATAAATGTTTTTCATTTAATGTCTACTTAATTCAGTTTATTTCTTTTTGTTTTCCGGATACGCATTTCTTAGAAGACAATCTTGTCTAAAATAATTTCCAATGTTAAGTATTGATATTTTACTTTGTAAGAATTCAAACTTTAGTCGTCACATTATTATAAAGATATAATTATTTTCTAAATTAAACATCCATTATAATGGTATAAATAACATGCATTATAAGTGTTTTTTTTTTCATTTGATGTGTACTTAATTTAGTTTATTTTAAAAGAATAAAACTTATTTCTTAATTCTTCAAAAAAAAAAGTGTTTGAAAAAATGATTTTGTTTACTAAATAATCACTTTCTAAACATGCAATTACTGAGTAAATTATTCTAATATTTTGTAAAATTTGAATACGCATGAAAATAGGCTATCTAGTTTTGAATAAAAAACAATAATAAAGTTTTATCTCACTAGATTAGATTGACTATATAGATCATAAAATTAAACGTTCATTCAGTTAACAATCAAAATAGTTTTAAATAAATTAATTTAAATATTTGGAAGCTTAAATAAACAAGGAAAATTATGAGAAAAATATGTTTCCTACTTCATATGCGTTTTATTGATGGTTATGCAGAAAAATCTCCCTGTTTGTTTCATCTTTGTATTTTATGGTTTTAAACATATATCAAAAATGAATTATACATAATCGGACTGTACAATTTTTTTAGCTATGTACTTCCCCAAGTAATCATATCCATGAAAGTATAGGGCCTGGATTTCAGCTCTCCTTCCGCTCTGAACCATCAAGGCCAGTTCCTCCTTGTAATTATCCTCTTAAACAGCATTTTGTTAATGGAAAACACGTTTTGCTTGAAGAGAATATTCTTCTATAAGGAAATGCTTGGTCCACATTACTCTTTAGGATAAATAATCATTTTTATTATTGAATAAAATATAACTTAATCTTTATTTTCTTCGTTTTTTTAATCATTACAAATATAAAATTATAATAAACACTTTAAAATTAGGAAAGAAAGTATAAGTTAGAACATACATAATAAACATAATATTAATTAATAAATTGCTCTGAAATTTCTATTATGACAACATTAAATAGTAATAAAATGAAATTGAGTCTCAAGGATTAACTTAATAAATGTGTATATGTGTTTGTATATCATACTTTGGGTAAGGTATTATCTCGTATTTTTGCTTTGAAATTTATAATGTGATAGTACCTTATCCAAAAAATGAGACTCAAATAAAAATGTACAACTATTAATTTAATCCTTACAAAAAATGAAACTCAACTTGATTTTGTCACTACCTAATGTTGTTATAGTATAAATTTCAGAACAGTAGACAAATTATGTTTATTATTATGTTTGTTCCAATTTATAATTGATTTCCTAATTTTTAAGTATTTATTGTAATTTTATGTTTGTAATGATTAAAAAAGGGAGAAGATGAAGATTAAATTATATTTTGGGTAGAGTGCTGACAAATCCGTCTCTGAATGTGTAAAGCGTTGACAAATAATTCGTCCCTAAATGTGCCACGTAGGATCTTTCAATTAACATTAACGGACGAAAGTTAGCAAATGAATGAATTTGTCACACTTTCTTCACTTTCGGGAAAAAAATTTAAATTTTCATCTTTCGAAGTTGAATTTATCATACACATTCAAGGATGAATATAAAAAAAGTATGACTTAATAAAATATTAAATTTTTTACAAGTATGACATTTAATATATAACTAATATTTTTTTATGAGAAAAAAATATATAATTGTGTTGAACATAAAAGAGATATTAATCAAAAAGTACATCCAATATATAAGCATCCAAAGATCGATAGCATTCAAATGGAAAAGAAAGAATAATTTTTTTCATTTAAATAAAGTGAAAAGAAAATTTCATTGTAGTCAAAACACATTATTATTCAAAATATTTCAATAATAGATACTTGTCCATATAACTTTTGTTTTAAGTATTTTGTAACTCCCTCTATTCTTATTTATAGGACCTAACTTAAGAATGATGTTTGTTCTTATTCACAAGATTCAATCTATAATATTTCTTACATTAATTATTTTTATATCAAATTATCCCTAATTAATTGTACATATATAAAATAATTATAAGAGAGTGATGAGTATTAATGACCATGATAATTTTGAAGAAAAACAAATAAGTTATTATCAATTAGATTAATCATTTTTCTTAATTTCGGTGGATTAGGTCAATGAATCTTATATATAAGAATAGAGGGAGTATTTATAACAAAGCCTAAACACATGTGAGATTTTGAGTGGATGTCTAGTCCTATCACTACCACAATAGTCTAATTAATATAATAGAAAGTTAATAAAAATGGAAAAAAAAAAAGAATGTCCCAATAATAGAATGCAATGCAAAAACCTTTAATACACATTAAAAACAAAGAACATACGAGATGCAATTAAAATAACATATATTTGGGATGCAATTGTAAATTTAAAGCTAATAATTACTACTAGATGTTTACACAATAGAAAAAAAAATGTGGGATAAAAAATACAAGTGCAAAATGTTAGAAGCATGATAAAAAAAAAATTCATAGCACAAAGTAGGAAGAATAATAATAAAAAAAAAACTTACTGTCTTGCAGAAATAAAAGTGTATAAGAAATTAAATATAATTGTTAAACAGAGAAAAGTAAAATATGGAAGAAAAAATCACATATAAATCTAATATGTTGATAAAAAGTTATTAAGAAAAACTTAAAAAAATTAAGAAGAGAAGGATCAAAAATAATTTTATATATGATACTTGTAAAAGTTTAAAAATCTAGGGGGGCATGACCCTGTAGGCCCCCCCTCCCTCCGCCTCTGATAATTATTATACAGATTGGTTCTTGTGTACAGCTACATGCATATGCAATTATTCTGCACAAAGTTTCCTTATGGGCATCTAAGAATGCAGGAATCACTTCGGATGTACCAAAAGGTATAAATCACGATAGCTGTGTATGCCAGAATGTGTTGTACAAGAAATGAATTTAATGAAGCAGAATAAAAATACGTAGCTAAAAGTAACGAGCATAAATCACAAAACAAGACTCCAGGATAGGCAAATAATACAGTAGGGGCTAAATTCAGAGGTTCTGGATAGTTTAATTCTGTAAGATTCCCGAGGACATCAAGCTTTGAGCAATTTGCATATCCTTTGGCTTCAATGGAACGAAAGATTGGTCAGGCAGCAAGGGTAGATCATGTCCCCGCAGTCCTAACCACTTGACATTGCAAGCTTGATAATGCATATGAAAACATTTACAAGTTTGTTTCTAACACATTAGAGTTTGTATACCTTGTGGTATAATGAGTTATAAAACTACCATATCGGTATGCCTCTAGGTCCATTCCAATGCTTCCAAATTTGAAGGTGCATACAATAGCTAATCCAGCGGGATTCCTTCATAAGTTTAAATAAACACGGTCAAGGAGAAACAAATTGTTACACTTTTTTAACAACAAAAAAAAGAAAATAAAAAAACAGAATGCCTTTTTCAAACATTACAGCGGAAAACTATTTTTCAAAAGAAAGGCAAGCAATCATACCAATCCACCAATGCTAAAATTGCCAAGTCTGGAAAAGCTTTACTGATTCGGTAAAGAAGAAATCTGCATTTGAACGTTTAAAATTTTTTATACTAAAGCACTCATATCAGTTGATCAAGACTACCATATATTACTTGGTAGTGTCAAGTATGAATAAAAAACTTTTGTAAGCATCCCGTAAAAGCTCCAAGTTATTGAATTTTCTATCCTATAAACTGGTGTACATAGTACCTTCTGGCCATATCTGGGTAACCTTTAGCCGAGATAAGAATGCTTGGAATTTGATGAAAAAAATGATCCTCAGTAAGCCGTTGAAATATTGCATGCTAAAGAGAACCAATTGTAAGTATTAAAACGTATTTTTCTTCCTTGGGAAAAAGTATGGAACGTTTCAAAGTAGCATGACGTAATTGGTCAGTGAAATTACTAATTAGGAATTTGAATAAACCAAAAGACCTCTAACAATCTCACCTTTTCCACAATTATAACGTACCGAGCATCTGCATTTAGAACCAAATTATCCAACAAATTCAAGTCACCAAATATTGCAAATCCAGAAGAACCACATAAAGAGCAATCAACAGCCTCTTTGATCGGTTCCTACACAATAAAAATCTGAAGTGATTAATGTTTACATTTTCAATATTTCATCAAACAGTGAGACAGAACACTTCATATAAAATACTATTACAGATTCAAGATAGTGTATGAACTGCGGAATTGCAATATCATGGAATGAAGGCTTCATGATTTACCTGCAAAATCAGACGGCCAGCTACGAGTCCTCGACTAGATGCCATGATTCCAAGACTGAATCGGCTGCACCAAAGCAATGCTACAAGATCTGTTTGGCGCGGATTGATATATTCCCATCCAAAACACCAAGACGTTGAATTCGAAGCAAACAACACAATAGTAATAACCTTAGATTATCCTGTTGATATGTGTTTGAGAAGGAAACAGGTTCGGGGAATCACACAGTAGCTTGTAGAAGAGCTACCTCTGAGTGACACGCTTTTCCTGAAGCAATATCTGATAGCACATCTCCATCACCTTCCACACTACAAGTCAGAACTTGAATTTATTACAAACGAAAAATTACGAAAAATGAAAGTCTTTGAAATTTGAAAATTAGATTTGTAAGTCCTTGAAAATATATTTAGTGAAGGCCTTTTGGGTT
>PYAF01001578.1:1499764-1522339 GCA_007407185.1 Glycine tomentella | reverse complement strand
CTCACCTCCAACTCATCTCCATAATTCAAGTTTTCTTTTCTTTATTTAATTGTACCACTTTCTTTATTTAATTCTAGAATTACTACTATAAATAGGAGTATCATCAGCATTGTAAGACACAACAATTCAATTGAATACAAGAACAACAAGTTCTTCTCTTTTCTCTCTTTTCTCTCTAATCCTTTTAGTTCCTGAGCCACAATCATTCCATATGAGTCTTAAAGTGTACGAATTTTTTTTAATTGTTTCTTTGAACTTATATTTATTTTTTAGTTAGGTATTTCTGTCTGATTGACATTACGAAAAATTAACTAGCTGAGTTAGTTGTTGAGTTATGTGAGTTTTCAAAGTTGTTATCGGGTGAAAAAGTAGGATGGAAGAAGTCAGCATCATCAAGCATGTGTTAACTATTTTTCTTGCTTGTCGGCCCGCACAGGATGCTCCAGCCAATTGTTGTGTTGTATCGGCTAACGGCAAGATTGATTCCATTGTCTTATCCACGTTCATACACGCCACACCTGTCTATTTCGAAACAAAGACAATACTCATCATGACAAAGAGAGATCTGCCACCAAATTGCTGCAAAATAACAAAAACTTTCCACACTTTCACTTTTACGTACCCATTTGATTAGTATAGTTAGTCAAATCCATTGATATGCTGTTGCTTGTTTGAACTTATTTGAAGCAAATAACTCGTTTTCCAAGGCTCAAAGCACAAGACTTATATATATATATATAGCCAAACCTTGGTTGACATTTCTCCAAAACCCTCCATGCGAGTTGCGAGCCTTCAATTTATAATCCTAGTCGGCCATATATGTCCATTCTCCTTGTAATTTCTTCTTTGACTAATCGATCTATATCTCTACGTTTTCATATATGGATGTGATTTAATTTGGTGTTGGATGAACTTGCACGTACGCATGCTTGATGGATTGGGATTTGCAAGCTATTGTGGGATGCACCAAAGCCCCTGCAGCCACAGTGATGGACAACCCGCATCTCATTTTTTCTCAACATTTCTGTCCTGAAGAACAAGATAACCTACTTTGCAATTTTCAGGAATTCTCAGAAACCACAACGGTGGTTGATGAATTAGAAGAGCTTTACAAACCTTTCTACCCTCGTCATGTTCATAGCAGCCCTCTTCCCGTCGTTGCAAATTCCCCACCTATCCTCGATGAAGAAGTCAAAGAACTCAAACCATCAGACAAAGCAGCATCTAGATGTAAAAAAAGGTATTCGTCATGCCTCCAACTGAATTTGAAAATTGATACTATTATTTTTCTTTACATTAAAAGTGAAGATACTATATTATTACTATTAATTTCTCAGCAAGAAGCGGCAGAAGAATAAGAGGGTGGTGACAGCTGCAGATGGTGTTTCGGACCCATGGGCATGGCGTAAATATGGGCAGAAACCAATAAAGGGGTCAGCTTATCCTCGTAGCTATTATAGATGCAGCAGCTCCAAAGGTTGCTTAGCTAGGAAACACGTGGAACGGAGTCATTTGGATCCTGGAGTTTTCATAGTTACCTACACTGCAGAACACAGCGATCCTCATCCTACACGCAAAAACTCACAACAAAGAAAGAACAGCAGTTCCACAATTCCACCACCAACTACAAGAACTCGGGATGATCAACACACTTTAATACCTGTGGTGGCGGAGGCTAATGAAGATGAGCATGAACAAATTAAGGAGCTTAAGAAAGAGGAAGATTTTGTAGAAGGTGTTGGTTTCCAAGCATCGAAGTTGAGGAACTAAAAGGACTTGCATTAGATGACCGTGGCTTCGTGGATAGCATACATTGTTGGTTCATACAATCTAATTAACGTAGTGACGTATATTTCATAAATTTAGGCTTGCCAGTTTTTCAAAGTGTGATTTGTTTTGTCTGTAGTAAATCTTTCGTTCTTCGCTTCCAGGATTAGAAATAAAATTAAATGCGGCCAAGCATATATATACTATTCATCGATCGTTGGGATATTTCCTTGCAACTGAATATATATGAATAACCATTATCACTGCAACTAACGGTTTTAAATGATTTACTATTTAGCCTTTTATTGTAATTAATTAACATTAACATACTAATACACTCTTAAGTAATGATTTTTTTTTCAAAACTAAGTATTGTTAGATTCTGCAAAAAAGACAAATTAATAAAATTTTAACATATTTTATTTAAATTAAAATGAAAGTTATTTATTCAAGATAATAAAATAAGTAAAAACAAACAAACAAACAAACAAATTTTTCTAAACATCACGGCAATTTTGCAGCGATGGATAGCAGTTTGTGGGAAGAGTGGTCATATATGTATGTTTTGTCGAGATAATTAGGTTTAAATTTGCACAAATTATTGTATGGTATTATTATGCTTTTAATGATCTCAATCAATTTTTACGTCATATATAATTAAAAAAATTACAAAACAATTTACCAGAGCTGTGAACATATATGGTGATCCAAATTATACAATAATTTCTCACAAAGTTGCCAACATTTAATTTCATAAAAAACTACTTTGACCAAGAAATTTAGGAAGATAACATATCATTTCTTAATCCTCTGTAACAAATAACAGCTATTAACTGCTTCTCTATATAGCTTTTTCTTTTACGCTAATAGAAACGAGGGATCAATCCACCAACTTCAGCCTTGAGCCACCGACCCATCCCAACTGCAAGGGAGAACGACTTCTTTGTTCTTTCTATATTTTGACCAAAAGGAGTGAATCACCGTCACACAGTGGCCTAAATTAACGATATTAGTTGTAATTTTCCTTGATTCAGTTTTTTTTTATTAAAAAAAATCAGAATTGTGTTACTTAAAAAAAAAAAAAACATTGTGTAAAGTTACGTTACGTGTAGGATAGGGGGAGTAGTTGTGTGTGTTTTAATTGTTTAACAAGGTATTTTGTGCATTTCAAAATAAGACCTACTTATTCTAAGAATTAGTTTAATTAATTTTTTGTACTATACAGTTTAATATAATTTAATTCTATAACTTACTATAAAATATTATTATTAAAACATAAATTTTATGTAAATGATGGCATATATAAAATAAATTAAAAATATATATAAATGGAGGAGAAAAACAAATAGAAAAAACTATTTTTTTACGTGTAATAGAAAAAACTATGAAACTAAGCAAAGAATTAATAATCAGTACGCATAATATCGTATTAATTCAAGGAACAAAATATTAGAGTGACCCCAAAAAGTTAAACATTCATTGGAATCGAAGTTTAGGAAACGAAATATTAAACATCATCATTAAAATAATATTTTTTAAGATTTTTTAAAATATAATTTAAATGCGTGTATTTTATTTTCTAATTGATATTTGTTATCGGTAATAAAAAATTGTTGTTTAAATATACGGTAAAATATGTTTGAGGTATATGTAAAATTTAAAAAATATTAATTTCATTCTCATAATTTCTTAATATATTAATTTGATCCTTGTAAAACTAAAATATATTTTTGTCGATTCTTAATGGTATTTTTCATTCTCATAAAATATATATTTCGTATTAAATGAACTTACTTTCTATGTCTCTTTACCTTTTTAAGGACAGTAAGAAAAACATCAAAATTGATTATAGTTTCATTTTTTCTCTTAATCTTATTAAAAAGTGTGAGAAAATCGTCTAAAAAATGATAGAAAATTTTAATTTTGGAGTGCTTAGTCATAAAAAATTATTCAATTCATTTTGAGAAATTTTAAGAGTTACAAATTATTTAATTTATTTATAGTCAAATTAAACATATAAGTTTGTTAGTTACATTAAATTACTATCTAACATATTTATCAATAAAGACCAATAACATATTTTTATAGGAATCAAATTATTACAATTTTTTATGAAAATAAAATTAATATTTTTTAAATTTTACAGGGATCCAAACATATTTTATACCCTTAAATATATTTAAAATTTTTCGCTTTTCATGCGTTTACAACTACCTATACGTACGATGAATGGAGTATTTGTGCTAGCTTGAATAGTAGAACTAACAAGGTATGTGAAATGGCTTGAGGAGAAATATTGATTGTGCTTACAAAAGTCAAATATCCTTTTCTTCAAGTAAACAACACACAAGCACTTGGTACTTGCCAAAACAGTAAAACGCGTATGATTTTATTATATCTGCCCATAAAAGTGGAGTTTCAAATTTTATAATGTTAATTAATGAGTATTGACAACAGTACAATACAGTGGTTTGAACCTAAAACTCGATCTTATCAATTATTTAAATCTATAGCTTGTTCACATGTAATGGCTTTCAATTCTATATATATATATATATATATATATATATATATATATATATATATATATATGGCAGGGTAAATAACTAGTACCACTGTCACATAATCGGTGATTATGTTACATTAATTAACTTCATTAGTTTCCCTAGCATCGATCTGGGGAAACTGCAGAGCCCTGAATTTGGTTTCGGTCGTTTTGCCAAGCAAAGCAGACACTGAACCCACGAAAGCAGCATTCATGTAGGTGGTAGGTTCGCTGTGGGAATAGTCAGATCTTGCGTCACTGAATTGGTCATTTGAGTCGGGGCCCCCAACAATCGCACCCACATGAGTATTTGGATTTGGATTAGCAGAATTGTAATAGACTGAGAGACCATCATTGCAACCCACCTGGGTCGGGTGAACATTGATCGAAGGGATGGATGAGCCTCTGTGATGTAATTGCTTTGGGTATTTACTGCCATAACCCATAGGACATTTTCATCGGATTGCTTCCTAGTATGTAGTCCACCTGCATGCCAGGCACACATTATCCAGTAATAACATGACATGTATGAACTTCTTTTTTTTGTCAATTCTAGGTATCAAAGTGGATTCTAGTAAATTCTAAATAACTTCTAATTATACTTTAAGGTAATTTAATATCAATAGTAGTTGATTACATTGAATTTCAATTTGTGTTTCCAAAAAAATAACTTTTGGGTAAGACAGATTCGTATATATATGTATACCTGTGTTTTTGCAAAGGCTCTAATTTGAGACGGGGTGAAAAGCGCCGAACCACAATGTATTCCATCAATGTGGTTTCTGTTTAGGATTTTAGAGAAAATGAATAGCACCATGGTTGAGCTCGTTGCATATTGCAAATTACTGCTGTCTCTAGTAAATAGAAGCCCACCTGAGTGAACAATAATACACTAAGCTAGCTAGTCCAGGTTCATTCCGTCAGCCACAATATTGAATATGAAACAAGACTAATTAATTAGTTCCCTAATATATACATAGTTTATCTTTTCCAAAAATAATACCATGCATGCATCTCTATTTAATATTAATATATAATAAAAAATAATAAAATTGTGTTAGTTAATGGTATACATATATACCAGGAGTTGTTTTAATCTGTAGAGAGCTACTTCCTGGCATCACTGCGCATATAAATGATTCAGCGTCACTCTTAATCTTGGCCAAGTCTTTCTTCCCACCATAGAATTCCTGGAGATCAAAGAATTGAAATAGAAAAGGAGTAGAATTAACCTTTTGAACTAAGGATATTAAATAAAATACCAATTTGTTACATTTATATATAAAAAGACCTCCGTTAGTAATGTCTGAGCTCCAACAAATTTGTTATCCCAGCTGAATTCAGACACCGCCTGACTCCAACCTTGGTTGCCAATGGTGTAACTCAAGTACTTGCTTTCTCCACTCGTCTTATATAACCAAGAAGCAGCCCATAACAGTTCATCCTTTTTTTATAAAATTCGAAATCACGGCCTTAGTGAATTAATGATCTATGCAAAAAATTGTTTAATTAATTAGTGTTTAAATTTTTCCAGGAGCAGTATCTTTTATTACCTGGAAACCTGAGTACGAGCAATAGAATGGACAAGAACCCGAGTAAGAACCCCTATACTTATCTGCAAAGTCAAACAGCTGCAAAACACAAATCGTTAATATATAGGTTACTGATAAATTTTGTATTAACTTTCTAAAATACTTCAATTGTTAGGTGGAAGTACATAAATATTTTCTGTCTCTAATATTATACTGTTCTCATACAAGAGCTCAAACTGGAGTACTTGAGGGGAGTTTAATTATAGTGAAAGAAAGAGGATCGAAAAACCACAACTCTGACTAATGGATCATGTATAGAGCCAATTGCTCATGATATATGTATGATTCATGAATGAAAAAATCATTCTCCTTAAATAATTAATTGCTTACTGATTTTGACTTGCTTAATAGCGAGGAGGAATAATTGGCATCTATTTTCTTGAAGACAATTGAAGCAGCAGCAAGAGCAGCAGCAGACTCAGCTGCGGCTTCAGTTCCTGGGGAATTAGCATCTATCTTGTACACTGTCCTTGCTGTATCCATGTCTTCCGGGCGCTCCCAACAATTGTGATCAGCGTTTCCATCTCCCACCTATGTAAATCAACATAGCAACATATATGCATGTACCATTTAAATATGTAACCATGTCATTAATTAAATTGTTTAGGGTTTGATTTAGGGTTTCAATTATTTATTTATTTGTTCAGGGTTTGATTTGGTGGCACTAGGTATTGTCTGTCAAATTATGTTAATTAGCCAAGAAAACGTCCCCCATACATGATTCCTCATATGATATATATAAATATTCAAGATATAAAATAGCCTAGCTAGGCATCATAATTTTTTTTATTTTATTTTATAAGGTGGTTTTAATTTACTGTTGTATTGCATTTGTGATGACTGGAAATGTGAAAATAAATTGGTAATCAATATCCTTATTAATTAAACATAGAAACAACAGACCTGTGTATAGAGGGTGGTTGAGGAAGTGTGGGCTCTGAATATAAAGTCTGCGCCCCAACGAATAGCACTGTGGAGGTAACCAAGCTGGTTCACCGAAGATATCTCACTCTCGTACTCTACCGCAGCCCAACTCAATAAGCTAGTTGTAAACGCCATTGGCCAACCAAACTTGACGTTATCACCAGCATCGTAATATCCTCCAATCAAATCCACCTGCCAAAGGTATAATATATAGATGCATATATGCATGTGATGAATTAACAATTTAATATGTAATACTTATATATTCACTCGATTTGTACTTAATTATTAGATTTTTCAGAATTTTTTAAAATTTCTAGATATATTAATTTTTTCTTATATATTTTTATTTAATTATCCTTTCTCTAAATATTAATAAAAAATAATTAAGTGAATAAAAAGATTAAAATAATTAAAATAATAATATAAATAATTGATATATTTAATATGATTAATTAAATTAATTATTCTTTTAAGAATTATAAATTAGTTGAAAGAACGGTATAATGTATAGTTAAAGGTCTTATTATGAGGGACAGAGAAATTATATGTATAATGTATTATTAATTTATTGCAATATTTTAGATACGTACGTTTTGAAGTTTACCATCAGAGACAGCGGAGTCTCCCCTCCACTTTACTCTTTGGGTGGTGGGCAACTTCCCCGAGCGTTGTCCTTCAAAAAACAAGATGGCTTTGCCAAGAGCATCTGCATAATCATAATTATTAGCTGATGAACTCATTAGCTTCCCATCAATCATGACTAGTCCATTAATGTGACTAGCCATGCCACACCACAAGAACAATACACCAATGAATACCAAATTGTACCCCATGATATATATGACTCTCTTAACTAACTATATATGAAGGATTCAGCTAAAGTTGCTAGAATATATATAGAGGGAGAATACATAACTTGATGAAGTGAACATGGAATGGGAGATAACGTGACGTATATATAGTAATCACTATATAATGCATATGAGAATTAATCAAAGTCAGACTAATGAGTCACGGAGATAGGTTGCATGGTGTAAGTGTTGCATGGACAAGAGATATATTAATTCCGAACCCCCATTCCCTCTTAGCGCCATATCATGTTGTTTTCCGTGTTTGTGATGTCTTCTTCTTCGTATGCGACTCCTTCATGATTGCCAAGATTTCTTTTTCTGGGGTTTTACCTAAGATTATCGATTTTCATACAGAAAGTGGAGCAATAGATTTTGGTATCTAAATAGTATGTTAGATAAGAAAAGGTTAGGCAGCATGCATAGATCTGATTCTTTACTCATGAAAGGGTATGGCCATTGACGTTTCACATTCTAATTGCTCAATTTGATACAGGCACATAGGTATTTAATCTATAGCATTTCACTTCGGTTATTTAATTATAGCATTTTTAATTTTACATGCATGTGAACATGCACATATATTGTAGGAGAGACAATTTTGTGACAGCAGTGGGATAGACTTGCTATAAGCCGTACAATCCTCTCCTAAATATTACGAGTAGGATATAATCGTGCTATCTATTAGAGTAATTAAGAGAAAATATACAAAAATATTGATGATTTAAAATAATTTTATATATAATATATTTATTGACTTTTACAATAATTATTAATTATTAAAATAAATATATATTTTATTATATAATGACACAATTATATACTCCTTCTTGTAATTAGTCATCTTTCTTTTATATTTGAAAAATATTTCAATCTCAAAATATTATTAGAATAAGAGAAAATATACAATATATATATATATATATGGACGATTTAACAAATTTTGGGCTTGGTTGTTTAAAATTGAAAAAAAAAATGTTTCTTAAAAACACTTTAACTCGTTTAATATTCATTGAAGAGGATCAATAAGAAACCAACAACTATGAAATATTGCCATTTCTATATATTGGCACTTCTCACACGTTTCAATTAAGACAATTACCTAACTTTTCTGGAAAAAATGCATCGGATATATATTAGGGTATGTTTGTCAATGGATATGAAAATAGGAAAAATATATATTTACATCCTAAATGTTAGATGATAGAGAAAAAAAATATAAATATGATAATAGAGATGGATAGAAATAAGAGAGATTAATTTGAATGTTTAAAATAACTAAGTATCTAAATATCATTACAAAAAAAAAATATTTGGACTCTCTTTAAGGTGAAGATAGAATATGACTAATGAGATGTTAATATGATGGACTAGAAAGAAAAAAGATTTTTTGACGCCCAAATATCATTTGATATTTAGAGAGTAAAAAAAGATATAAATGTTATGTTTGACAAAGTATTTTAAATAGTTTTTATTTTTTTATTAATTGAAAAACTTATTTGATAAAATTTTTGTAATGTTATTTGAAGTTACATTTTTCAAAATCTATCTTCTAATTTTTAATTTTTTATATTTTTTGAGTTTTATCTTTAATATTTTTATCTAATTTCTTAGTTATCATTTTTAAATGAATTATAATTTTATTATTTTATCATTTTATATTTTTTAGTTACTAATTTTATTGAACATATAAAATTATAATAAATTAGTTTTTCAACTAGTTTTTTTAATTAGTTTTGTCAAATATAATAAAAGGATAAGAGTGATAAAAAGAAAGAAATTAAAAAAACAAAAATTATTAATAAAAATTTAAAATATGTGAATGTTAAAATATCATCAATAAACTATAAAAGTGTAAGTACAGTGAGCCTCAACTTTGGTGGGGCCTACTTGTTCAGAGGTTTGATTACTTTGATTGACGACCATGTTTGGTGATTAGTGATTACTATTCCCATCCACATGGATCCTGTTCCTGAATGGTTAATATCCAACACATCACATGGATAACATGCATTTCTTAGAAATTTTGCTGCAATGTTTGAAAGAACTATATCGATCGGCTTCGTAATTCATTGTTCCCCACTTATTCCGGCTATACATATGGATAGATTTGTTTTTCTTTTCTTTCTGATTCAAGGTATGATAAATCACTTGCATGGGGTTATATCACACTAAACGTAAATTAACCTGAGATAAAAAAGGAAGAAGAAATACTAGCGATAACATGCACATGCAAATCATATGAGGATTAATTAACTTGTCATACCTTGTTTTTTTAGTTATCTGTATACTTTATTCTCAAATTGATCTTACTTCCGTTCCGAGCTCAGAGAATATGAAAATGAACACACTAATAACACGTATCCATTACTTTAAATGGTACAATTTGTACTGTTTGCACAGTTAGGTTTATATATCAGCATCTCATTTGAGTTTTGCATATTCACCTTCGTGTGCTTTCCTGAGCAATTTTGCTTTCTAATAACAGAGCCTGACTCTAGCCTAACTTGGAGAGTCCTCTAAACAGGTATATATGCTGTAGGTAGCACATGCATTGGAATGATGGGAAAGGTTGAATATTTATAAATTGCCAATTATTCTTATTAGTATGGCTCCTAAGTTTCCTTTGATTTGGATCCTAATTTCTGGCTCTTTTGGGCTCAAGACGCTGTCAATAGCATTTTTTATATAGGACTTACGACTGTGGATGATGATTACCCAGTTCAGTGAAGTGAATTGATATGCATCATACTAGTATACTACATTATGATTGGATAAAATTAGAGGATGGGGGGTGATCGTAATTCGTGCTAGCTTTTGCTTGAATTGGTTTGTTATGATGACACACAAAGCTGGCTTGAATATCTTGGTTCGTTCATTAGTTGAATGACCACTTCTTTCTCTCTATTTATGGAGTCCAGTAGTCTCTAAAAGTCTACAAACTTGTTTCAGGTTGTTTACACCAAAATTGATTTAATAGGTAGAAAGATCCCTTAACTGATATATTTTACGGTCCGTCGAGATAAATAAATACTTTTAGAAAGAGAAAAAATAAGATAAATTTACCCAAAAATTAAAATTAACTTATGTATGAATTAATTTGTAAAAGTTTTCTTCCATTAGTTTTTCTAAAAGTTTATTTTAACTTATACATTAGTTAATTTTAACTTATGGAAAAAAAAAATATTATTACTCTGCTTGGTTATGGAAAAAAGGCCAATAATGAAGCAGCAGAAATATTCTGGTACGGTGAAACTTCAGTGGTGATTTAGCAAAACTTGAAATATCACTCACATTTATATTTTGAGATTTTAGTAGTGTATATTATTATCTTCAAATATAATACATTGAGACGTTATTTATAATTTATACATTGAGTTATTTATAATTTATAATTTATAATAATTACAAATCTCTATTTTTTTGAGTTTTTACAAATCTCTACATCTCAACTCATTTTTTTCTACTTATTTATGCTTAACTTAAACTACAATCAATTTTATTTTCTTTCTTCTTCTTTTAACTTTCTATTTGTCTTTATATTTTCCCAAAAATATAAATACAGAGATGGAATTAATACCTTTCTTCCACTTATAACATATATATGCATGGATTTTCGGAAATACAACTGATCATAAAAAAAACAATTATATGAATGTAAGTATATTATTACTTAATCTACTTAACTTATATCGATATTATAATTAATATTGGAACATGTTTGGAATCTGGTTTAAAAAATTAGTTCTATTCAATCAGGTCCTTAAGCATGATGATCCAATCCTAAGTATAATATCATTACATTAATTATATAATAATTATCGATAAGGTCCAACGACATGTTAATAGATGATTGAATTTTTTAAGTGTGATGATAAAATTTCAATTTTATAATTATTTATAAGGAACACAATTTGTTAGGAGTAAAATAATTTACTTTGATATTTTTATGTCTTGAGGATTAATCTGATGACTTATAATTATGAAAATATCTTATATTTAGTATAAAAATTATATAATTATTTATAAATGAAATGTTTAATATTTGAAATTATTTTTTTATTATGTTCACTATATATATATGTGTGTGTTTATTGAAATTTTGTCTGATAAAATAAAAATATGGATAAAATAAAAAATAAATCCAATTTTAAACAAAACTGATTGAATAATAAATAAGTTAATGTTAAATATATTTGATATCTGAAAAATACTTAATATTTATTATCTTATAAAGGAAATAAAAAAATTAAGTAAAAAAGACCAAAATTGTTCATAAGAAACTGCAAAAAGCAAAGTAAATTAGAAAAGATAATTTATCTCTTAAAAAATATATTCTAATCCAATTGACCTAAAAAGTGTGATTTGTGATAATAATAGAAAGGGAGAGAGGAAGGAAGGTAGAAGTGCGGTTCTTTCTGGTTATAAAGCAAAGCGTGTTTGGGTAAGGAATGATTTGAAGAGAAGAGTCTAGAACAACACAACGCTCATGGCTACGGCGCTGGAGAAGAAAGCGAAGGAGGCATTCTTCGACGACGAATTCGGTCTGGCCGTTGATCTCTACTCTGAAGCCATAGGATTGGATCCCAACGACGCCAATCTCTTCGCGGACAGAGCCCAGGCCTATATCAAACTCAACGCTTTCACTGAAGCCGTTTCCGATGCCAACAAAGCCATCCAATTAAACCCTTCCTTGCCCAAGGCCTATCTTCGTAAAGCCACCGCTTGTATCAAACTCGAAGAATATCACACCGCCAAGTTAGCGCTTCAAACCGGTGCCGCTTTTGCCCAAGACGATTCCAGATTCGCCAACTTGATTCAACAATGTGATCGCTGCATTGCAGGTCAGCTTACTAAAACCTCCTCTTGTTTAGGTTTCAAGTGAAGTGTGAATTTCACATTTTCTTTCTTGAATTTCATTTACCAGAGGAATCAAGTGGCCTTACTAGCACCTTGTCTTCCCATTTGACCAATAGACATGATGGGATGACTAAAGAAGAAGCTGAAGGAGACAGTTTGCTTTCCCAAAAGAATGAAGCCACACTAAACAGACCAAAATACAGGTTCTCACTTCTTTAATCCATGCTCTTTTTTCTTAACTTGTTAAATCCGTTATTAATTTTACAAGATAACTTGTTTCCGTCTTCTCATTTTTTTCTGCCATGCTTTTACCTACAATTCCCCTGGATATGGTTGATAGGAAACATTAAGTAGAACATTTTAAATGATAATTTATGATTTATAATCATATTACTAGGTTCATGTTTTGATTAAGCTTATTATCGGATCATCAAAAAAAGCTTTTAATCAAGATCTTCCTCGGATAGCTTTTCTTTTCAATGATTATTTCCTCCAAAACAAAGGTCTTTTCTGATATGCACTAGGGGGGTCCCTTTACCCTTGGGATACACTTTGTTGATATGTCATTTGAAAACGTTAGAAGTTTTAATTGAATTTTGTTTATTTTTTTGGTATGTCTGTCTCTATTGTAGTTGTATGCATGCATATTTCTATTTGTATATATGTAGAAATTGCCGCCTCAACTATCTGGTAACCTGTTCATTATACTTCACCAGGCATGAATACTACCAGAAGCCAGAAGAAGTGGTTGTGACAATATTTGCGAAAGGAATATCAGCAAAAGATGTGGTTGTTGACTTTGGTGAACAGATTGTAGGTTTATATAATGGGTGCTTCGTTTTTTCCTTTACTTACTCTTGCTTGATTTCTTCATGTTTTACATATATAACTCTCCGGATAACTTGAAGTACTTTAACATTACAGCTTAGTGTTACTATTGACGTTCCTGGCCAAGATGCCTATCATTATCAACCTCGATTGTTTGGGAAGGTAACTGATTTATATTGTCTGTGCTAGGTCGTATGCTATCTTATTGAATATTGCATACCATAGGATACCGTTCACTTGTCTGTGCTTGGTGATATACTATCTCTTTGAATATCGCATACAATAGATACCATTTTCTGTCAGTGACAAAAAGGTGCTGCTTTATCTACCTTGAGCTTGTGTGCTTATTTCACCATCATGTAGACATTGGGTACAGAATAAGCAAAACATTTTTTTGTTTGGTGCGTCTGAGGGGTCTTTATTGATTCCTCTTACTTTTTTTTTAAGATCCTGTATTGGGACACTTCAATTATAGAATTAATGGATTCATTTGGAATAAATTAATGTATAATTCCTTTTAACATTGTAAATTAATACTATTCTAAACAAGCTTCATACAAGATTTTGTTAGTTAATGAAATGAATTATTTTGTTTTGAACATTCCAAACATTCAATCAAGTATGTAACTTGGTTGATTAAGAACTTTATTCAATAGATTTATCTTTTTGGATACTAGCAAGGCATTCAATTTGCTCATTCTTTTGATGAATTTGTTTATTTTATGTATATTTGCATATTATTTCAGAATGTGGTGTTTGGAATGTGGGCTGGTGCTACTTTAATTTCAGTGTTTGCGTGAATGTGGGGGTGATTGTTAATCAGGAAACAACTGCTTGATTTTATTTTTTCAATTTGAAAATAAGTTATTTATTACTTTGGGAATTGGCAAATGGCAACATAAATATCCAAATTCATTATTAATTTATCATTAACTTAACCTTCTTTTTCCATCTGCACGAGCAAAACAGATCATTCCCAACAACTGCAGAGTTGAGGTGTTGTCAACAAAAATTGAAATCCGTCTTGCAAAAGCTGAAGCTATTAATTGGACATCTCTGGAATATGGCAAGAATACGCTTCCCCCAATAATAAATAGGCCGATAGGTGAGATGGCTATTTATTTAGTTTATCCTTTTTGTGATTCTGTTAGGATCCAATTGCAAGGTATGGGACTTGAGTCCCATATTGGAAGTGTGAGATTATAGTGTGAGGTTTATAAGGCCTTGGGCTCTCCAACTACAACAACCAACTTTTGTGGTGTGATTCTCTCAAGGTTCTTATCAATTGGTATCAGAACCTTTTACCATGTCTCTTGGCTGCAAACAAGCGGCACTGGTAGTGACAACGACATTATAGTGTTCACCCAGGACTGGTAATAAGGGCTAGTGCACAGCCAGCCACATGGTTTCAGTGGTCGTGGAGTGCAGTGGGATGTTAAGATCCAATTGCAAGGTATGGGACTTGAGTCCCACAGGTATGGCATTTTAGTGTGGGGTTTATAAGGTCTTGGACTCTGCAACTACAACAACTAGCTTTTGTGGTGTAGTTCTCCCTAGGTTCTTATACCTTTGGTAGTTGCCATAACTGTTAATTTAATAAATGAAAAATGTAACTTGCTGCTATTATTTTCCTGATGGTGAGCTTACTCTCAATGTGTATCTATGCAGTTCAATCTGAAAGGGCTGCATACCTATCACCAAAACCAAGGACAAAAGATTGGGATAAGTTGGAAGCTCAAGTGAAAAAAGAGGTTTGCCAGCCCCCTGCCCCCCAGTTTTGGATAAAGCAATTAACTGTGTACTTTTTTGTCTGTACATTAACAAAATATTTTTATGTCAGCAAAATCGGCTAATTATGGCAATATATTTGTTGATGTGATTGTGTTTTTACTGATGCGGATTACCTTTCTGACATTGAGACGGTGTGTCTCAATTCCTCACCAGCAGTGAGAGTCAATACTGTTGGCATGCTGATGGATGGGTGTAGTGTTTGCATTAATTTGAAATATTCAGGATTTTAAAATGGACACAGGACCAAATAAATTTTGGTTGAACTGGAGGACCTGAATTGTAAACCTACATGATATGTTTATAATAAAAAATTCCAAGAGTATACATCAAGATCAAACAGAATCTGTACCTCACTACCTCATCATTTTGTGGAACATGTTTAAACAATATTGATGAAAATGTGGTCTGCCTTTCAGGAGAAAGAAGAAAAGCTTGATGGTGATGCTGCTTTGAATAAATTGTTCCGGGAAATTTACCAAAATGCAGATGAGGACATGAGGAGAGCAATGAGCAAGTCTTTCGTAAGATATCCATTCTTTGCTTGCTTTGAAATTCATGTATTTTATTTCTGCCAATTGTTCTTAGTTTTTGAAATCATTAAAAAATTTCCCCATTTTCCTTTTTTAAATTGCGCTTTTTTTAGTTGGAGTCAAATGGAACAGTACTATCAACTGATTGGAAAGAAGTGGGATCAAAGAAGGTGGAAGGCAGTCCTCCTGAAGGTATGGAGTTGAAAAAATGGGAGTATTGATTCAGTACTTAAATATTCATTCAAGCTGATGCTTGTGAGAGTTCAAGTTCGTCTCCTCCCAACCTCCTGCCAAAAAATAAATGCAAAAAGTAAAAGAAATTCTGTAATCTGTTGTTATTATTTTGTGTTAAGATAAATTAATTAGCTGGGATAATGACCTAATTTGCTTTTGCTGTGGAAGTGGATTTTATTTTGTTGGTATATGTTGATATGATAATGGTAAACATGATGAAAATCCGGTTTTTAGTTTTTATTTATTTTTTCTGAATTAAATATTGGAAATATTAAGTAATGAAGCTTAAGCAAAGATGCTCCCTACAAGTTCAACATTTGTAAAGTCAGACTGAGATTTTCAAAATTTCAGGGATTTTTAAGACTAAATTGATTGTTTACTCTAGAGGGTGACAGGAAAAAGTATTCCAGTCCTTGGGCCACTTGAATCTACTGTTACTGGTTAAATCCCGGTTAAGGGAAGAAACAACTATGTCTTGGTCATTTCAAGTTTTTCAACTACTGGCCCAAAGCCACCCTCGATTTCCCATCTGAAGTGAGTGAAAGTCCTTCTGGCTAGCTCCATTCTCACTCCTCAAGGATAATCTTAACCTTGTTCTTTAAGCATTGTGGTTATGGTTCGATTTCTGACTCCTTGTATGGAAAAATATTTGTTGAGATATATCAATTTTTTAAATAAATTTTAGTACCTTGAGGAATTAATCTTTGATTTTTTACCAAAGGATATTTTAATTCACAAAAAAAAAAAAGTCTCACTTGTGAAGACATTCCGCAATGAATGAATAGACATCGATGACGTGATGAAGCTTTGTTAATATTCTTGGTTCAAGATTGTATATCCTTCACACAGTTTGGGAACATTTACATATTAGGGGGAAAGGGCATTGGGTGTCAATAATTACTTGTCAACATTTACATATTAACAGTTAACGAATATAATTTAATGGATGGATCAAAATCGTCCATTTTCAAAATCAAAGGGATCAAATATCTCAATTAAATTTCAGGAAGATCAAAATCGTGAATTTATCATATTAGAAAACTAAAATTACAATTTAATCTAACAAAAACTATCAAGAACCACTAATTAATTCCTAATCTAGAATAAATTTTAGTTATATTTTAAGATGTTCGATCAACCTGCCCTCCACACACCAAAAAAGTATCATTCACTACTAAGCCCCTTCTTGTTATCCTGATTTCTTTATATAAAGCCCTTTTTAAAGAATCAACGAACTATATATAAGAAAGACTAACCTATCTAAGGTATCCATTATCATCATTACCAAGCATGTGAATCAATACCACTAAACTCCTAAATTGACATAGATTATTTCAGCTTAAATAAAAGATTGAGAATTCAAATCCTAAGTATATAGTCATATTAAATATTTAAAGAGAAAATTTTATTGTCCATAATAATTTTATTATTCGACTCTGAACAAATTTATTTTCAATGAAAAATATATATAATCTAGACCATAAAAATTTAAAATGTAATTCATTCTTCAATTTTACATGCATCTTAATTCTTAAACCAATACCAATCTTTTTAGGTGTTCCCTTATTTGTCTGTCAGAGTTCAAGAAACACAATAAAGTGCATGATGTCCATCCTAGTGACTAGTGAAGTACAATAGTTAAAAATATTTCTAAAATAGAACATAATATTATTGAAAATAATATTCATAAAAATCATATATCTTATATTTAGTATTTTTATATAGTTTTAACATAAACTCGTAAGACAATTTTTTTAACAAATATTAATTTGTTAATTTTGTTAGATATATCAATTGGAGAATTCGAACCCACAATCACTCCTCCTTCCCTTCATCCTTCCCCAACCAAAGTCAACCTTACATATCTCCATGGTAAGATAAAATTATCTCTAGATATTTTCATTTTTCCCTCCCACTACCCTAAACAATTACTTTATTTTGTAAAACTTCAATCAATCCCACCACTCGATGGGATTTTGTCTGAAAATAATTTCAAAGAACAGATGAAAACCATGAGACTTACATAAAAAATAAAAATAAAAAAACGTTTAATATGTCCGTCTGGTTATAGTTAAAATATCTATTGCCACAAGATAACTGTATTTACAGCCTATCAAAGATGAAATTCAGGTGCAGCTCTCTTTAAGTCTTCCAATGTGTAAGTGGAGCCTTGCAGAAATGTTATCTACTGGAAGAACGATTACAAGCATTTGCATTTCTATTGTTTGCAATAGGCACATCCTGTTGGGTCGTGGCGGGTTGCAAAGAGGAAATACCAGCCCGTCGGATGGGTTGTGGACCTGGTGGCCTTGATTTTTGACCATGTGTTGGCGTAATTATTTGCTGTGCAATAGACTCATCGTTAACCTTACTTACATCTAGACTTCCACGCATTGGTCGTCCAGTGGGAGCCCAATTCTGTTCTGGTTGCGAACTGAATAATTCTTCCGACCTAGAAACTGACTGTGCTGTATTTCCTCTTTCCTCTGCTAACCCCTGGAAAGGGGTGCCTGCTACGGTACTTTGATTTTGAAACAAAACTGATCGCCTGGCAGGCTGGTTAGCAACCATACCCCTAGCTTGATGGCTCTGAGTAGTAGCTCCAGATGTTGGAACATTCCTAGCATGGGAACTACCTTGTCTAGCAGCCGGTGCAGCACCCCTGGCTGCCGCCTGAAAATTCCCAGATTGGGGAACACCTTGCTGGATGTGGGACCATTGGGTATTAGATGATCTTGGTGGGGGTGACCGGAGATTCAGAGCTTGCGGCAGATGCAATTTTCTCAATTCATTATACGCAATTGCTCTGTATTGGTTCTGCGGTTGAGTTGGTGCTGACGTATTTATAAGTGGTCCCCGATTCTGATTTCAATGAAAAGTAAAAGGTAAGTACAAGAGGCATAACACAAAGTAAAACCTAAAAGTAAGGTTCTTCTAATGATTTTCAACTTCACAATAAAAGAAATTAATTTACAGGCATCAATGACTATTACAGTATAAGAAATGAAGATTAACAAACCAATACAATGTATAATAGGACATACTCACATCTCCAAAGGTTCCCCCTGACCATCTACATGCTCACCTTTTTTTTAAGATAAATTTTGACAATTTTCTTGAGTTCTCAATGGTATATGATTTCCAGATAGTGTACACTTGTTTTAAGATGAAGAACATCTTAATCTTATCACTTATAAGTGTAGAATCTCAAGGTTGCAAATTGATTTTTTTTTTTTTTTTTGTAAGGAGTTTTGATAAAAGAGCTTGCAGTTGATCCATGAGAGAATCCGATCACATAACAGAGTTAACGACATGAGTATGTTAATATGGATATGTGATCACACAAAAACTGATATGATAGAAATTCAAAAATTGGTTAAGGTGGTTTGGATGGTACATAGTATGCCACTAAAAGCACTGGTGATCAAATGATTTTTAACCCTAGGAAAATGGGTAAAGGGAGATCAAGAAAAACATTGGAAAAAATTATTGAAAGAAATCTCATAGTAAACAACATCCCTGAGAATTTGGTTTTTAACCAAATCCAATGGTATCGTGTAATCCATGTAGTTGACCTTACCTAATGGGACGACTATTGTTACTTTGGAAACAAATTTTTAAACAAAGTTCAGTTCAGCACATCTTTTTTATCATTGAGTTTAAGTTGTCATGTTTTCCTTTCAAGGTACCACAAGATATCAACACTGAAAGTTAAGGAACAACATAACATATAACAGCAGGTTGTCACTAACGTACAAATTAAATATACAGTGCATCCTCAAAAGCAGCTACTAAAAAAAAAAGAGTAATAATATAGTACTAACAAACCAAACCTGTGTTGCAGTGTGATGCTGAAAAGCAGGTGAATTTACACCTGAGACCTGAGGCGGATTCATTGGGGTTCGAGAAAAATGTTGTATTCTTTCCGTATCACTTAGCATGGCCTTCAAAGTATCTACAGAGGTAGGGTTGGACAAAGAAATATGAGGAGTAGCAGAGGGATTGCTAGGTAGCAAGGAACTATTCAAATTAGTTATTGAATTTTGCTGTGGTCCCAATGCCTGAGATTGGACTGGGAGGGCCTGAACAGCTACTGGAGTCCTATGAATATGTCTTGGTGCTGAGGATGACCTGCCATACTCGTTAACTGAATTCATATGATTCATCTGCATCTGCAAGTTGTTTGGTCCCGAAAATTCATTATGCATGGCAGAGCTAACAACAGGGTTATTGTCACGACCTGCAGATTCCTGACTAAATGCAGGAGAAACAGTATCAGGCAGAACAGGTAGCTCAGAGTTACCAACTGTGGGGGTATCAGACCTACTACAGTCGAAACAAACTCCAGGCCAAAAGTTATCTATTTCAGTGGCAACATTTTGATTAACACCAGTAGAGTTCATACCCAAGGAAGTTGAATTTGGGGTGACAAACTGACTATGAATAGATGCCGGGATAGGTTTTCTTTCTACAATATCACAAGAGCCCACTGTGTCCAAACCATCATCATCTTTGGTGAGGTCAACAGTACTAGGAGGGCAAGTAGATTCTTGTGGCTGAGTTTGTTCCCTTTCACAATTGCGTGCCTTCTTATGCATCTTATCCACATCATGATCCTTTTCCAAGACTGACTGCCATGATCCATTTGCAAGGACAATCACTTCCGTAATGTTCTCACCAACAGTTTTCAGGATCTTTATTTACGAAGAAAAAAAATAATTAGAGACTTTTATTTTTCAACTCCCTTCCTGTTCAACCTTTCATTAATTCCTATGGTCAATTTGGTGTACCCTTAAAAAAAATTTAATGTGTAGCGGTGGTATGGGATTAATACAAAAAACTATAAAACAAATTTTTCACTCCCAATCTTAAGGTGATACCAATAACCAAACTGACTCTAGGTGTGAGAGGATAAACAACATAATACTCAATTGAAGGATTAAAGAAGTAAATCAACTTGCCTCAACCATGTTTCGGTCTAGACGAATATCAGCATAACAGACATTCTGAATGCAATGAGGGCAGCGCCAGGATGGCCTTTTTGAATTCATATTAATGAAGTTGTCAAAGTCAAAACACTACAATAACAAGAGAAGACAAATGTCAGGCCAAAGGGATGAAACAAATGGGGAATATATAAACATATGCATACAACGACACCAGACAGACTTATAGCAATTAACCAGGTCATAAAATTTTCACTTTAGCATGAGAAGGTATTATTCTAGATACATTTAAGCAAATTTTACTATTTTAGTACTTTGATCCATACTAAATACCAGAGAGAGAATGGCATAAGTTGCAGTGACAATTTGCTGCACATTAAGTGATGTTAATGCAGGAATAGTCACCTGGAAATGTTTGCATGAATGCCCTTTAACAGGAGTCTTGATACGTGTAAAGCTGTTTTGTACAGATAAAACACAAGACCATCAACTCTTATCAAAAACAACATTAAGAAAAGAGAAGGACAATCATATAAAAAAGGTGAAAACCCAATGTACTTTATAGATAACTGAACAAATTATCTTAAGCATAATGTCTGCAGGAGCATTCCAGTAAAAAGGAAATAAGCCACAAAATAAGTGTAACTGAAGAGTGATAGAGAAACCATACTTGCAAAACAAAGAAAACTTCAAAAGGTGATAGCTAATGGCTTAATGCTAAAAATCAATGTTAAAATTTTAAATTACAAGTATTGTATGAAACGATGGTGAACTTATATGTCGAATTAGATTGTCGCTCATAGAAGGCATATGTGAAAGTACACAAACTAACAATTATCAAGCAATGAAGATTCATTACAGGAAGAACCAATTATCAAGCATCCAACAATATAGTAGACTAGTAGTGGCCAAAAATAAGGTTAGAATTAGAAAGTAATACATTAAAATAAAATCTGAGGAAAGAAATATTAAGGTTTTGGGACAAGAAAAGATTAAGAAACAGACAGCTGGGTTCTGGATGAAAAAGTATAAGCATAATATTCATTATTATGGTTGTTTGATAGCAAACATCATAAGGAAAATAGAAATCAGGATAAAAAGAAAAAAAAATTCCAATAAAATATTTTTAATATTTTAGATTTATTAATTAATTTCGTAGATATTCTATTAAGTACTTTGTACATGACAGCCACATAACCATTGTTCATTCCTATCTAACTGTAGCCCAATAGAGAAAGGTACCAGAAGTGAAAATAGGGCATAAGTTCCACTAAAGTGAAAAAAAAAAAAAAATAGCACTGAATGAATAAACTATATAATTAATAGATCAGCTAATTAAAGAGGAATTGTTACCTCTGACTTTCTACAATGAACACATAAAGTAGTTCTAACTAAAATTCCAACACAAACATGGCCAAAGGAAACTAGATTTAGCCAAAACATTATTAGACCATCAACATAATAATTGTGAACAGATACAAAGGATAACAGCACAAATGACTAATTTCCTCATTCTTCCAATTCAAGGTCAGCAAAGGGCAAAAATTTCTAATGGACTAGATCCAGAGACAGTGAGAGACTAAGATGGATCTCTAATAACAACTACCATCTAAGTTTACTACTATGCCCAATCTAAAGATGGAATTTCTAGCGACCAACAAAGCAAAGGAATCAAGAAAGAAAAAGGTTATAACTGATCAGTGTCAT
>PYAF01001578.1:1465454-1499664 GCA_007407185.1 Glycine tomentella | reverse complement strand
AAAAAAAAAAAAAAAAAAAAAAAAAAAAAAAAAAAAAAAAAAAAACCTACAGTTCATCCTAAATATCCAAATTATACCTGAATCAACAGATGTAACAGCAGGCTGAAGATAATCTTGAAGAACTGGATCCTCAAGCAAAGGTGTAACACTCATATAGGCAACAAGTACAACATAATGACCTTCACAATGATAATGGTTACAATACAGTAAGATGCATATATTGAAAGCTACTAGGATGACAGGGAAGAACAGTAGTTTTAAAAGCTTACCATTGAACTGGCCCACAGCTTGAAGAAGATTTGTCCCAAATTTAAGCATACCAGTCACATTAGTTGGCATCTGTGGTCCAGGATCCTGATTAACAAAATGACAGAGATAGAAGTTGATGTCACACCCAAGAAAAAAAAATCCAAACTAAATGTTTAAGAATGTATAAATAAATATACAACAGACCATTTGAACATTAGTCCTATAGAGTACTCCTTTTCCATTGAGGAGAAAACTACAACATATACAATAAAAGTCAGTCAGCATCAATGTAGAACCCCTCCACTCATTTAAAATGTTTAAAAGCAACCATACTTCACTTGCTGAGGACTTATGAGGCATGCTGATGTCTCAATGTTATCTGTTTGTGCCACCAATAAAAACTGCAGTTGAAGTATGCAATATAACTAAGAACAAAAACCAAAAAGAGAAAAAAAAAATAACAGGTGTATTCAAATTACAAATAAAAAAAATCAATTAATACTATTATTAATAGGCCAAAGAAAATAGACAGTGACTGAAGGTACCAAAGAAACTAAAATATGCTAAACCTTAGATCAAATAATGAAGCAAGCAACATCTTCAAATATGAGGAGAGAAGGAAAGAAGTTTCTAAATATTATTTGACAATTCCCAAAAGATACAAATCCTAACATGAATGTACAGGTTAATCCTAATAAATGAAAATTAGAAACTTTGGGCAATATAATACATTCTAATAATTATAAAAACTACAACTCTACAAGGATATGTACAAGAAAGAGAACATATATTACATCCTGAATTAGTTATTTAAGTATTTACAACACTACCCCTCAAGCTGGTGAATGGATATCAATCATTCTAATATTGCAAGCTGCTAAAATGACTTAGTAGGCAGGCCCTAAGTTAAAACTAGGAGAAATTGTCACACAATGGTTTGCAAAAGGGAGAGTTGTGCAAATATACCAAGCCCATTAAAAGTAATTTCTTCCAATAAGGCGGTATGTTTAGTGAAGAATAGGAAGATCATTAGGGTTCAAAGGTGCTAGTGAAGCGGGATGGTCTTGGCCAGTTGGCCTACCATATGAAGGCATGAAGGTACAGATGAAGGTGCCAATGGTGGCTGATACTCTGGGCAGAAGAAAAAATGGCCATAATGAAGGTGCCAAATGCTGCAATGAAGGCAGCAAATAGAGGACACAATGAAGTTGATAAATGCTGCAGAGAAGCAGTGTGGTTTTGGCCTACTGTATGAAGGCATGAAGGTACAGACAAAGGTGCCAACGGTGGCTGATGCTCTGAGGCCTGAGCAGAAGCAAAAAATGAGCATAACGAAGGTGCCAAATGTTTCAATGAAGGCAGCAAATAGAGGGAAAAATGAAGGTGCCAAATGCTGCAATAAAGACAGTGAATAGAGGACATAATGAAGGTGTCAAATGCTGCAAGAAAGATGGTGAACAGAAGGTACAATATAAGTGCCAAATGCTGCAATTAAGGCAGCGAGTAGAGGGCACAACAAAGTTACCAAAATGCACCAATAAAGGCAACTGAGAGGGCTGCAATGAAGGTGACTAGGATTTTTTCCGCAGAAGCAGAGTCCCTGGATTGGGAGCTTTGCTATCAAGTTTAAAACGGAAGTTAATATGCTTTGATACCATCTTGAAATATGAGGAGAGAAGAAAATGAGTTTATAAAATATTATTTGATGATTCCCAAAATATACAAGCTCTAACATGAATATATATGATAATCCTAATATATGAACATCTAGTCACACAAACCGTGTTTAACAAAACAAGTCAATTCTTACAATTTTTTCTTTAAGAACTTCACTCTTGGTAATATGAAAATCAACCACAGAAGCTCCATATCCAGGCTGCATTGCAGGTAAAATCATATTAAATACGTTCTCAACATGAAATAAGAACCAAATCGACAAATCACAAGGAACTACCTGGGCTTCAAACGATGCGAGTGTAGGACCCAATTTAAATTTAGGATAGAACCTGCAAGAAAATTCACATGTAGGCAAATTATTACTATTTCAGGTAAAATAAAGTGATAAATTCAAATGCACTATTTCCAAGTTGTGATTCTTGTCTACAGTGATAGTTGCAACTAGTGATAAAAATAACATAAAGCAAAATAGTGTTGTCTATATTAGAAAAAGAAAAGATGTAGTTGAAGTTGAAGATACGTAGAAGAAGTTCGTAGGACCCTACTTCTGCATTATTGTTGATATTGCAGTACTGCAAGATCTAGGTCCAACATTTATAGTCCCCAAACTGCTGTAGACCTTTCTGATCTACACTAAGCAAAGATGATGGTAAGAAAACATGACAATTAGAAGCCACCATATAGCAAAGAAGAAAACCCAACATATAAGCAAACCTCATCAGCAATAGTAACAAGTTCTTCAGATTCTTTTGTTTGGAACCATCCAATTTCACAAGCATTCTACAATAATGAAAAGTGTCAGTAGGAAATTCAACACTGTATAAATGTCATCGTGCATAACTTCTGGATGTTTATAGAGAAAAATATTATAGATAAGCTCAAAAGACCTAGTATAAATCCAATGTCACATTTTGGTCATGGTGATATAGATGAGATGAGTGGTGATATAAGAACAAAAATTCCACAAGAACTAAAAAAACATTCGGAATCAGATATCTGCATAAACTTCATGATTTCATAGTTTCAACACAATTATTCTAGCAATATTATAATTCCTTAAAAAATTCGCCAAGTAACAGCTAATAGCGATGAGCAACAACATAGTAAAATGAACGTACCTTTATAGATATCATCAATACCATCATAGCCGCTTGCGAACATTCATCATTTTTTAGTTGACATATCTACATGGGAAGGGGAAAAAGTAAGCCTAAAACATACATGCACATCATAATTAAAGAGTGAAAAAAAAGGCAGCAACACGACACAATGCAATGGGAATCGTCACCTGTTTCACAAGTAGTGGCAGAACATGAGCCTTGGGAGGAGTTTCGCCATTGGCAAGTGCATAATCAATGCCTCTGTAAAATGTCAAAAGCAAACCTAGTAAAAAGCCCAGCACATTTGTAACAAGACTGAAACTTGATCCGACTCAGTAAAAAGTGAATTATTTGGAATGCGTGACAAAAAATTATAAGATTAGAAAGTACGAACCGAGAGAGGGAGAGGCAGAGGTTGTAAAATTCGTAAGGCTCGCCACGGTTGCCAGGTTGAGCAATCCAAGACAAACGGTCCGCAACTTTGCTGATTCTGAACAAGTTCGCCTCTGACGGTGATGTATCCGATGTCAACGCCGGCAAACTTCTGTTCATTTGCACTCGAGCTCCGTCGTCGTTTTCTTCGCCAAGAGAGGGTTCCAATTTTGCTGATTCGTAAATTCTCTACAGCTCAACTGTACACTGTTTACTGTTCGGTATTGGAAGTAAATCACCACCCGAATTGGTTGGAGCAAGTCAGATCGGGTTCAATATTACAACTTGGGTAATTACGGGTTGCGAATAAGTGCAGGGAGCGCACGAAAACAAAATCAGAGATAGATATGTGCCTCTTCTCTCCTACTCCAAAATCCATTCGGCTTTTATAAGATGAACCCGTACCCGAATCTATTTTTATCGGGTTGGATTGGTTGATGGGTTAGCCCGACACATGTTCACCTGTAGTAATAACATCTTTTTTTTTTTATTTAACTAGGTGTGCACCAGTGCAAAAACACGGCCAATGCAAGACGCAACTCGCACCAAGTAACACGTGACAACAGAATGTGGTACTATACATGGATGGATGATGATGATAAATTAGAGCTTGAACAGATTTATTAATATTATTTATAACAAGTTCTGTGCGTATGGTAAGAAATTTCGCACGGTAAAATTAAATTAAAAATAAACAAGTACGTAAAATATGCTATCTGTATAAAAAAAAAGGTAAATTATACTAAATTAAATTATGTATTTTTTATTTTATAAGGAAGATATTATTATAAAAAATCAAATATAAAAAAATGGATATAAATCTATGCATAATGATAATGTGATTTTTTTTTTTTTTTGGTTAATGATGATAATGTGATTTATACTCAGTACTAGCACTTGCATCCAGGATCTTTGAGGTGAAAAACTGAAAATGAAAGTCCCTCTAGTCCACTCGACTTTCCATTATGTCAACCTAAGGATGTGCCCAAGCTTGCTGTTTCCACAAGGATAAGTAACAATCTACGTTCAGGCAAACAGGTATCTCGTCGTCCAAGCTTGTCAGCCTTTCCATGGCCACATGCTTTTGGAAGCCATTCTATAAATAATTCATATGCAGTTAAGTTATCAACAAGTAGAAGCACATGCCAATGCAAGGTAAATGGGCAAGGATAGGTGTAATTGCTAGCTCTCCTGATATTGATTGTGGTTGTTTCGCAAATCTTGATTTGTTTAGTTATGACCAGAGCCTTCTTCCTTCAACTGGCAGTTCAAATAATGAAGTTTGTCCATCTTTGTTTGCTACTGTCAATGGAATTCCTCATCTCCTGTTACACATTCTAAAGATTCTGAGGTTGCTGCAGGTACAATATTTTCCTTGGCTACCTGAATTTCTGTTACTTTTTATGTCTAATTCATTTTCGCTCTCCTTCGCCCTTTACCTGATATTGAGTAAAGCACATCTTTTGCATATACCAGCACTTGTCTGACTATCTCTGTACACCAGTGTTCCTTTATGTATGCTCTTTTCCTTGATTGGTGTCACAACCGGGACTGTGATGGGGTGACTAAAAAATAAAAATAGGCAGTTGTTATTGAGGTTTATTAACGGAAAATATTATAAGAAAAAAAAACTTAAAAGGAAAATAGTCTTCGAAACTAAATTTTGGATTCCAAAAAATCTATATTGAAGTTGCAAGCAGATATAGGTCAATCTGTCTTCACCCCTGCTCACTATATTAGTCTCTGACAGATGCGCACTGTCCAAGATTATTATAAGCTGCAGAAACTCTTGGTGAAATTGCAACTTACTCATCGAGACTGACTCCATATGGAATTATAAAATTGCAGAAGACCATGAAAGGTAAAAACTTCAAGCCGACTGCAAAACTTGAAGAAATGCCTTCAACACCGATTTCAGCGATTGGATCCAACATGGTGGCCAGAAGTGTCGAGCAAAGAAGTCAAGAGTTTCCATAGTCGAGATTCGAGAATAAAATTGGTGTTCATTCCAATAATTCTTGGAAAGGACAAGTGAGATTGATCAAACATTATCATTAGTAGAAACCTCGACTGCTGACAGCTGTTGTGATTACCGAAATTTAGGTTCTTAGTTAAGGCTGCTTTGTGTATATTATCATTATGGCTGCAATGAGATTGTTGCAAAGGTTCATTTTCACAAACTTGTTTCAAATCTTGTAAATTTGTAATTTAAATATAGGTGTGCAAAACAGCATAATTCTTTGTTCACTGTAGAGCATTTGACTCATTTGAGGCAACAATAGCAAGCAAGCTCTGTCACTGTTTTTGCACGTGCTTATGTAGGACGAGTTTATGCAACCGACATGCCATAGCAATAACATGCCGCGTTTGTTATTATTTTTCTTAGGTAAACTGCTACTCTGCTTAGTGCGGGAGTGACTTACAGTAGTGTGATGCCCCATGTGTGGGTAATTTGGTCCTTACCACTGATTAGAGATGTGACCTAAACTTTTAGTAGAAGGCACAATGAAATTCATTCTAGATGAAAAGTGGAAATTAGTGGAAACGAGTTGAATCTTTGTTATCAGTTTTATCAATTCGAAAGATATGATTTGAGAAATTGAACGTGGCTTAAACTTCAAACCTTTCACACTTTATAATCTCTCATGACCACGATTATCAAAACTTGAAAATATATTACTTCATCTCAAAATATTAACAATACACGAAGTAAAAAGATTATACACGTAATGAGAAAAGTGTCAAGTAAACATTTGATCGAGGAGTAAGACGAGTGCCATGGCAAAGGCAGGATCAAAGCCAGGGTGCACAATTAACTGAAAAATCTCTATCCCAAAAGAGACGTTTTTGGTGTTAGCTTCCTTCCTCTTGATTTCAGCCACGACCCTTCTGCACTCATCCAACACCTTACACGTTCGATGCGCGTAGGAGCCCTCTATGGTAAACGCCGCACACCGTTTATCTGAATGTGAAGAAGCTTCACGGTACACGTAGGCCTGAACGTTGGTGTTGCCATGTAAAATATTCGCATGCTTCCTTACACAACAAATTGGCCTCTTTGATGACTTAGACAAGTTACTACTACTACTCCTAGTCCTCGCACGCATGTTATTGCTACCCACTTCCCCTTCATACACAAACCAGCTATCTAACAATCCAAGCTTCTGCACATCACAAACCATACATATAAACGATTACTTTTCGTTATGTAGATAAGTATATCTTTTTAATTTTTATATAAACAAACTTAAAAAGGAAGAAGAAAAAGTAAAGGAGTGATAAAAACATAACATAAAAATTAAGAATAATTGAAGAGAGCTAGATACCCTGCGGCGGCACATGGTGAGGATAGATTTTCCTGAGGCATCCATGAGAGTGACTTCGTTGGGTCGACCAATATAATTGTCGACACGATACACCAAATTTCCATGAGAATCAATCACCGTGAATCCTTTGCAACTCATCACCAAGGATTTTCTCCAGACTGTTAGAGATGTGCTCAACTTTTCTGCTGCCTTGTTTTTCTCCTCCTCCTGTTCCTCGTGCACTGCTCCTGACAGGGATTTGAGCCTTGGAAACACCCTCATCTCTATCTCTCTTATTTTGATCTACTTAATGGAATTCACACTCTCTTACTTTCTACTACCTTGCTAGCTAGATTCTCAGTCTTAAGTTCAAACGGGGCCAAGGGACATATTTATACTAGATTATTTTCACCAAAATAGGTGACAATATGACATATTGACGTACCCACCCTTATAAGCACACACTCTTTTCTTGAAGGAACACGTATTATTGTATAGGGCCAGGACGTCGACATGTCATTTTAAAGGCACATTATTATTTCTTTCTTTTTCCGTTTTTTGGACTTTATACTAACATTTTATTCAATAATAATATAAACTTAACAGATTTCATTTATTTTAAATATATATATATATATATATATATATATATATATATTAACGTGGTTTGATATAAATTTAATATTATGTGAAGTTTAAAAATGTTTACATAGTACGTCTACATATGGACGGGGATCTTCTTGAGTTGGAAATTAGCTGCATCTTCATGCAGTTTGTTTATGTGGTAGTGTTAATTTTTTAGATTATTGCTTCAAAAACTCCTTTTGAACATGTGAGATTTCTTGAAGATTTTTAAAAGCAGTCCTCTACGTATCTAGTTAGTATCATTTTTTAGTTTTGGTAGAAAATACGGGTTGAAGAGATATTTAGAGAGATACAAGAAGAAAAGTATTGACGTTGAAATTCTTCAAGTTACAGAAACAGATGTTGGGGAAAGGCGACGCGTGGCAGATTTGCATTAAAGCTCAATCTAGAAGGATTCCAAAACTCAATTACTGTCTATACTTTTCAAGATCTGTGCTTCTTATTTTCCTAGCTAGTTACGTGGTATTGTTTAACATTATAAACTAGAATGTATAATTTAAAAAATGAGAACTTTCACTCTTTAAAATTACATTTTTAGTGCTTTTTTTTTTCTTTTAAAAGAGATGCATTTCACATACTATACTCGTAATGAGTAAAAAAATTTCCTTTCAACCATATACCAAATTATCTTTTTTTGTAGTAACAACTTATATTTTTTAATTTGCTCTCTGTTATTTTTATCTCCAAATTAATTTTTTTATTTTGAATTATTAAAAGTAATTTAACTTAAGAATTTAAACTATTCATTGTAAATCTAAAATATAAATAATGCATTTAAAATATATATTTATTATAAATTCTAATATAATATAATTTGTATATATTAAAAACATTTAAATATATAATTTTAATTATATATTTAAATGTTTTTAATTATAATTTGTGTATTTTTTTAAATAAACGAGCCAGCAAAAATATAATGTGACATTTAACGTCCACCTCATTATCCTTTAGTGATGTTTACTAATGCCTATCAATGTTTGGACTAATTTCTCCTAAAACAAATGGTTGGGACTAATTTAACCGACGGAATGTAGAATTGGGAATATTTTTGCATTTTTTTTCTTCTTTAAGGATTGATTAATTTGTCGACACCTCATATTTTTCAGGAGTATATTATTATATATAAATACAAACACTAATATTTTTTATAACAATACCTTGCGAGACTCTTGATTAAATAAACGAAGGACAATAATGAAATGGGTACAACATACTAGAAAGTAGAAATGGCCTACCAGCCAGTGGTGTAGTCTTTCAATTGGTGAAGCAGCTGAAAGTGAACTTGCATGTGGTCTGTGGTCATATGGTGTGTGCTGCCATTTAAAACATAGACTAATTGGTTTGACCAAAAACGGTGAGGTGACCTCGTTGATATAAATTATGTTTAGCTATACCTAATTTATTCTGTTTCTTTTGTGCATGATTTTGATTTTATAAAAAGTTAATTAATTTTATATAAAAAATTAACAAATTTAGTTTCATTAGTTTTGTTTATCGGCAATTTAGTTTCATTGGTAACTTTTTTTACTTAACACCATCAAAATGTCATTTTTCATTTATTTTTTATAATTGAATAGATTAAATTTTTAAATATCGCATACTAAAATATCAAGTTTTATCTAAAATAAAACTCAAAAATTTTCTTTCTTCAAATCCCTAATCTTACTAGCTATAAAACTCTTTATACTTTTTTTTTATAAAATTCACTAAATTTATATTTTTCTAAACTTTAAATTATTTTTAGTCCAAGTCCATTATAAAACTTTAAATATTTTTATTGAAAATCATATCAATGAATTTTAATTAAGAGAAAAAAGACAAGTTTAAAATTGTTTAAAAAACAAAATTGTACACCTTCCATTCCAAAACTATTGACGTTTTAGCATTTTCTTTCTATTCCAAATTTATTAATGTTAATTTTGAAACTTTCAAATTTCATAAAAAAAAAATTTACATATGCCTCTATTTAAAATATCTAGATTTGATTGCAAAAAATATAATACTTAAAATGTACTTCAATAAATTAATAACAAACAACACTTATATCTTATATTAAATGAAAGTATTTTAAACTAAATACATTAATAATTTACGCTTATCAAAAAAATTTAATCTGTGTATACTAACCTTAAACATTTATTTTAAGAAAAATCTTAAAATTTCAATAGTTTTAGAATGAGGAATTAGTATTATATGTTTCTTTTTATCAGCAAAACGTACTAATTTTATAAAACAATATGTAAACTAGACATGCAATATTCAGCCTATAAAAAACTAATAATGCACAGCAGCAAAATGAGTCAGTTGCTTTTTATTGATTTAATTAATCAACCGATTTTTTTTTTTTTTTAATTCAAGTGGATGAAAAGAAGGATTTATAGTTCTGAATCTTCCGATGCAATTGTATCTTTCAGTGGGAACCAGATAAAAAGATCCAATTAATAAGATAATTTCCTTGAAATTGGATGACAGTTCCATGGGAGTTAAAGCATGAGGATGAATTGCATGCTAGCTAAGAAGTAAGAATGATAGAACAATAGTATTATATTTCTTCTTGTCATTAATAATACTAATTAATAGTGCTTTGAAGATTAAGCTTGGTGGAGAGGAGGTGATGTGATGTAGATAGGAAATCTAATGTCCTATATCACACATCATTATCAGCAGTCACATGTGTGGACTTGTCCTTAGGTTTCTTCAAATTTCAAACACGGCTTTTCTCTTTTTCGTGGTTAAATATAACAAGAGCCAGAGCTTTCCAACCGACCCGTGCCGCATTTGGTTACGCTTTGTGGCCATTAGCCATATTTGGTGCTTACGCTTTTATGCCTAGTCTCACTAGTCTTTTTCCCTCTCCCAAAAGGATTAGATAGTTTCAGATCTGTGTTAATTAATTACCATATGAAATATCACCTTCAGTGGAATCAGTACACATTCATAGGCTCTTGAAATAATACCCGGAAATTGCTAATTTAATTAATTTGCATGTAGTATTATACAAGATAAATGCTAATAACACTAATTTTTTATTGATAACAAATTATTAAAAATTTAAAATCATAAAATAAAAATAATTAAATATAAAATAAGACTGAATATTAATAAATATCTCAACTAATATATAAAATGTGCTGGTAACATTTTCCTATTTTTCTATTTGTACTT
Source organism: Glycine tomentella (assembly GCA_007407185.1). NCBI lineage: Eukaryota > Viridiplantae > Streptophyta > Magnoliopsida > Fabales > Fabaceae > Glycine > Glycine tomentella. The sequence continues at coordinate 1,489,088 of PYAF01001578.1, read as the reverse complement.
TTGTACAAACATGACAATCATCTTGTTTGTTTGCTATGCTGGCAAAATCAGACTACATTTGCACTATATTTTTCCTTGATTATTAATTTTGTGGTTGTTTGGCTTTAAAAGTTTTGCACCTTCCTTTTCTCCCATCCCATAAATAACGATCCACAAATACCAGAACCAGTAGGCTAGGTGGGTCAGATGGGAGGCTGAATTCAGGAAAAAGATATTCAACATGGCCCGAAGAAGAGTAAAAAAACTCGTAATCTAGGTATTTAGCTGGAGATTAGTAGGGATATATTCAGTGCTCATTTCATAAATACGCATGATTGTTATTTTTAATTACTATTTACACCTTTTAATGTAAAACTTGTAAATAATATTAATTCACACATAAATTTGAATTAATTTTATTACTCGATTTTAAAATTTTCTGTTTAGGGAATGACATGAGCACCATATATCACCATGCAGGAGGACACGTGTCTCTATTACTACATGCAAACGATAGTAATTTAAGTGGGTCCTGCTTAGATACCCATCGCTGCCAATATTTGTAAACGTCGACCACGTGCGTGAGGACTAACTAGATTTTGGAATTCTGTGATGATAATAACCCTGGTTGATTAGTTCATCAATTTTTTTCTTTATAAAAAAGAAAAAAAGTTTATCGGTTTTTTTCTTTCATTTTATTTGTCATTTAAAATAATACATATATTTTAAAAATTAATTATAAACTATATCGATTTGTAGAATAAAATGACTTTATTTCACTGAAATATTTTTTCAAGGTATCCAGTTACACTATTTCATTTTTATTGACAGAGTGATTGGCGGTGTTTCCTAAAAAATTATTTTTTTTTTGTTGCTGCCATCCGCGAACTCCTCCAAAATGGTTGTAATAACATGAATATATACTAGAGTTCAAAAATATTTGTTGATTATTTTTAAGCATTACGCCTACAATATTGGTGATATTTATTTTTAAAATATTTAATGTTTGTGTGGATTATGGGGTTAAAAATGTGGTTAGATACTTCAATTTTATAAGGATAATGTTAATTTTGATGACAGTGATTAGTTATCAATAAACCCAAGAATATTTAATAAAATAAATGTTTCACTGAATTTCAAATTTTAATTTTTTTTAAAAATAGTTTAAAAATTAGAAACCATTTAAAAAAACGTTTAAAATTAAAAATCAAAGGGAATAAAATGAAAAGTATTTATATTGGAGTATAAAAAGAGGATGTGAGCATAAGTTTGTGCGAATATTATTACTTTGAATTTTGTGGACAAAAAAGGTTTCAATATTTCACTTATAAATTTACTGTCAACACCTCAATAAAATTTTCTTTCCATTTTTCACAAAAAGGCTGTCTTATTTAACTAGTCGTTTATTTTTTTCAGCCCTTCTTTGGAAACAGCTACACAACATTCCTCTTCCTTGGAGTAAAAAGAAAAAACATTTCCTCTTCCATTTCTATAATGGGCTTCGGTCATTGAGAAAAGTCCAGTCTTAAAGTAACAGCCCAAAACAATTGAGGGCACATGAACCTCCTACGACCAACCACATATCTTTAGATTTCGGACCCAATTAAATCTTTAGGCTGAAAAAATAGAAAATTGTTATTTATACCTCCGTATTTTACTAACATGTCTCCTTTTATGCTTTTATTTTTCCTCCTGAAAATTGTCTTTTCCCGGAAACTACTTTCCGGACACTATGTGGGTAATCATCCATTTCAGAATTTCTGGAAGTATACACTCTGCCGGAAATAAAATTCCAGAAGCTAATTTTGTGAAATGCAATGATGGTTGTGCATGATTGATGGAGTGTGGCGGCTTTCTCATGATCTTTTGATTTGCTTATGCCCATGTGACATAATGGAAGCTTATAAGACTTAAACTCAAAACATTAAAACTCAGGTTTATAGGTCTTGTCCTTACTTATATGATACTTAACCTTCTTATTCATATTCGATGAGGGACTTCACCTCACACTTGTCCTCCAAGAATCTTCCACTCAAGTATGAGTCTCTTTCACATGATAGTCTTCTCCTCAAGTAAAAGTCGTTTTTATCTACGAGTATTCCATGATGGACCTAAGAGCTTAACCATGGTTATCCAGCCTTGCATAGCCATTGTTTCTAACATACTCTAATATCTTGCACTACCACAATGCCTTATATGTTCTCACACTTATCCTCTAACACATTCTCTTATGGGGTCTCAAGGCTATTTCTGCAGCAGCGTACGAAGGCTGTCAAACTTTGTCTACAAGACTCTTACCATCTTATTGTTGTTGCTATGCATATCCCTGTGGATTCTATATACTAAATTTTGGTAGGAAAAACGTCAAAAAAAGGCTAAGAGGAAGTATAGTTGACAATTTTGAGAGGTAACTATAACAATAGTAAAAAAAATAACATCGCTACATCAAATAACTTTTTTTTTACCATGATATTAATGTAGAAAATTCATCAGCTTTATTAATGGCTAGTCTCTGTCAGAGAACTTGACTGACTACATTTAGTGTGATCTCTATTTCCAACCAAGTTTTTTCCATTCACAAGATTTGAACCTGAGATCTTGCTTAAAGAAATCGAACTCATGACTACTTATATCAACAACTTATTGGTACATTAGACCGTCTACGTCTCTAGACTTCTAATTCATTTTATAAAAGATAACATAATTTTGGCCTTGGTATGTCTTTTTGCCTTTTGTAATTTACATGTTATTGACAAGAAATTAACATGAAAGGAAAAAAAAAAAAAAACTATTCAATTGCCTGTTCACAAAGCTCAAAACATGAAATATTTTTTCAGAAATTCAAATTGATTCCTATTCAAATCATCAATAAGTTAATTTTGTCTTAAAATACACATTTAAGGATGAAGAAAGAGGTCACAATTTCAAATATCTCCCATTGAGAAAACCTGTTTATGATACTCAAAGGAATTTTATCCGAAAGCTAACCTTAGAGTAATGTTATTTGGAGATTTCAAGTTAAAAAAAATCTTGGTTTGGACACAGACTTGCGTTTACACTTTACACTTTACAGAATATGCACACTACGTGCCTATTACAGTATTACTACCTAACCAGGCTTTTGTGCTCCAATTATCCAAACCAGCCAAAAATTCAACAATGATCAACGTAAAATATAAATATCTGACGAATATCGTTCTTTTACGTATGAAATGCAATAACCAATTTTCAAAATAACAATATGCAATAACTAAATGCCCAGTGCTCGTTTAGCCACGAGGCCCACGACAACTTTTGAATGAAATTTTCCTTAAACTCCATATTACGTCAAAGAATTTTATATTATTTGATTCTCTTATTTTAAATGAATCGACTTTAATTATTTAAAAAATTCATAATGATCCACTCTTCATTCATGTGCACCCATTTCTTTTGGGACAGATAATTCTTTAAGATTTGTCAAAATCATGGTTAAAATTTACGCATTTTGTTCTTACAAACCATGTATTACTTTATCTTTTATGAAATGTAATTGTGATAGAGTGGAGTATGACTATTAAAGGAGATAAAGTTATTCTTCCAATAATTTAATTCAATTATATACACAAAACTTGAATTTGACAAATCAATTAGTTCACGCTCTTAACAGTAAATTTAAGCATGTTTAAGAATGTAGGTATAATTAATAAAGTTGTACATTGTAAAAAGTGAATTAAATAGGAAGTAACTTATTCAAAAACTATTTTATTCTGATCATGAATGAAGTGAAGGAATTGAGTTAAATTTTTGAGTTGGAATAACTTGTTTTCTGCATCATGAGTTCGAACATGACTCGCTATAAAGTGCATTTCTTGCTTTGGAGGAACCAACCGTGAGATTTGTGATAAAATAATATATATATATATATATATATAAATCAATTATAACATCAAGTTATCAACCATTGATTTTTGAATAAATGATTATTATTTTTGAGGAACAAAATCCTTAATAAAACTAACTATCGAGAAAAATAGACATCTCAATTATTAAAAAAAAATGACCATGTTAAAATATATAGTTTTCCCCCTACATACAAGCTATTCTTATTGAGAATAGGAGTTGGTGAACAATTGACTTGAATCGAATCTTGGAAGTTTGTGGTGGCATCGAGATATCTCAGGCATCATACGTAATGGTCTTCTAGAAGAAGCCCACTTATTCACGAATCCCTGTCGATTTCCTTTATTAAGCAAGTGGCGTGAAGTTAAAGACATGATAGTTTTTTTCCCCCTCCTCGTAGTGGCTAGAGAATTAATGAATTAAAAGCCTTTTTTTAAAAAAAAAATGAATTAAAAGTTAAGATATAGCAGAAGACATATGGTTAATTGTTAATTTAGAAATATAAATAAAATAAAAAAAGTATGTAATAAATGTTATCCTATTTTAGATTCAAATACAAAAGAAGCTTCTAGAACTAATTATAAGCCTATGCTCATGTTTTGTTTTGTGGACAGGCTACTCTTATTAGTTGAAACAACTTCAAACGAAGTTTCCCCTGGGCGGCAGGACCTGAATTAACAAGATAATCAATGCATTTATTGCATACTGACATGATCTCGTAATCCTTCAACAGTGGTTAATTTCAAAACTGTCTTTCTTTTCAATATCGGTGAAAGAATCAAGATTGGAGACTAACACACAATACACGTTCTATTAGGTGATTGTTAGCTTTTTTAATATGAAATTAGAAATATTTTTGAGAATTTTTTATTAAAAAAATATTATATTTTTAGTAAAACAATTTTCAAAAAAATTCTGCCTTATATTCAAACAAACCAAACTTTGCTTTTCGGATGTGAAAATGTCTTCTGTTTTGTTCTAATTCTACGGTTAGCCATTACATGCATTGACAATTCGAAGGTTTAGACATACAAATTATCTCCCCCGAGTAAAAGAATAAAGAAAGAGTGCTTGCTATCCTGTTTCTGTTTTTTACCTCTCATTGTGTTCTTTTTTCTCCCATTCGTTATTTGACTTATTTCACCGTACAATTCACTCATATGGTAAGTTGACAACTCGTGGTCTATACGTGCTTCTTTCTACAAAGTAAAAATTTGTAGCGTCATTAATTCTTGAATACCGATGTCACTTTAGTGTATATAATTAAACAGTTAACATGCAGTAGAACCTATGAAGATAAATATATGAAAGATTTATATAAGTCATGATCAATTGCATAACTGAACTTGATATTATAATTTAATTTAAAATTTTAAGATTTATATTTATAAGTCTTGTTTTCTTTTATATGATTTTCAATTTTCCTATTCTTACAAAATATGAGACTTTATCCCATAATAATATATTTATAAACTAACTATCTTATTTAATAGTCAAGAAATTGATGCAATATTGGTCCCCTTTTTTTGGTTATGTTTACTGATGTTGATGTTATTATTGCTTTACTATGGTTAAATTATATTCAAAGAAAAATCAAAGTTAGGTCTATGATTTGAATGCAACACGCAAGCTAAATGATCTCATCCCATTCGCTCACAAACACTTAACAAGGGCTAAGCAAAATGCCTGATTCACAAATGCACCTTTGACACACCCTACTATAAAGTCGCATCGCACCAAAACCCATGCTGACACAGATTGTTGGCCGTGTGGTTTACTCGTTTGATTTCTATCATTGATATCTACAGGAAAATATGTGAACAGAAACTCAGAAGGTTGGTGAACTTCCTAAAGTCATTATGCTCATTCTCCCAACCAATTGCATGGGATCTTCTCACATAAATTCTAGACCCCTCCCTCCCAAAGTAAAAAAATAATTAAAAAGCCCCCCCGCACACTCTAGTTACAATGGCAAAGTCATTAGTTAATTTAATTAGGAAAATGAATAGTATGCGAGTGTGGTTCATTCTGGTAATGAAAAACTTGTGTATGGCGTCAAACGACTGCAACTAAGGTGTTTTTTTTTCTCTCTCTCCATATTTTATTGTTCTAATCTATAGTGAAGCGGTGGTTGGTGAATCATATTTGGCAAATGACTTTTCTTGCTTCTCCTTGCTCCGTGTTGATTTTCTGCCAAGATAAAAGAGAAGTCTTATGGTACAAGTTTTTATATATATATATATATATATATATATATATATATATATATATACACTTAATTTACATGGACATTTATCAGAAGGTTTCATGTTTAATTTCAAAGTCAAAAGGAAACATATCAACAATATTCACTTGGTTATTTTGTTTATTAATTTATTTTAGAGTTTAATTTTATGCTTTGTATGACTAATAAAAAATTATTATAATTTTTTTTACACTACCAACTAATAAAAAATCATTATCCATTAATATAACTTTTAAAGTAATTATTTTAAAAATTAATAAACTTATTATATATAATAATAACAATAATAATAATAATAATAATAATAATAATAATTTAAATTAGATAACAATACAAAATATTTAATATAATAGATTCACTGTTTGCTCTTTAATTATTTTAAACTAAACTGACCATATTAATTCAATTTGACCGCATGCTTATCCATATGTACGTGGCTTCAAATATCATATATAAATATGGCACATTTTTGTTGTAGCATTTGTTAGATATTTGCTACTGATATATTCTATTAAAGATGATTCAGTTAGATTTTTTATTCAAAATTAATCATTAATAAAAGATTAATAAATATTCTATACTATTGTATAATGATAAAAAAAAAAAAATTGTCACTAATATATTGGCCTTATAAGGGATCCACATACACTTCTTTTTCCGTCACGTGTATGGTGAAGTGTTACGTATGTGCGAAATCAAATCAATTAGGTTTCAATGGCATTGGCTGCGAAACGGAAAATTCATAATAATTATTGATTGGTATCAATATATTATATAATTTCAATTATAATGATAATGTTCCAAGCATTTAAGATATCAAATTTTTAATAACGAAAAAATATTTGATGAAAAAGAATGTGATGCCATATGTTTTGTTTAAAATTTGTCTCCACGAATATATAAATTATTATAAATCTTTTAACATGTTGTTTAGTTTCTATGAATAAATATTTTTTGCCTCTAGGCACATTTCTTTGTTCCCCCCTTGAGTCTTGATAAATGATTTTGTTCATTTCATTCTAATAGAGTTTTGTCATATGTTTAACGTAGTTTTTCATATTATAAAAAACCATTCTTATATTTTAAATTTAAATATTCACCTTTAGAATAATATTAATAATATTCTCCTTCTAACTTAGTTATGTGTCCCAATTTTCGTTTTAGAATAGACTTTTTCTGAGTTTTTATTACTAATCAATATGTATTAATCAGTAAATTAATAAAAAATAGTTACTTTCCTCAATTTTTCAATTACTTTTTAATTATTTTTTTCACCATGACATTTTTAAAAGAATTTGAGGCCAATGTGTCTTATACTTTAATTTGTTTTGTTATCATTAATACAATATTTTTCTCTAAAAAAATTATTAATTATTTTTAAATAATAATTTATACTTCCCAGCGAAAAAATGAAATTTAAGTAAATGGACAGCACATCGATCCCTTTCGGGTCACTTGTATCACTCTATTAAAAGTAATTATTTTTCACATGTGTAAAATATAAACAATTAATTATTCTTAGGATAGCTTACCATCGTCTCAGTTTTCTTTTTCTGCTTTAACCTCACAATACGCTAACGCAAGAAACAACTAACAAGTATGCAGGGGAATCATACTATGCGGTTCTTTACCCAGCCACGTGCTCTGCGCATCAGTGATTCGGTTGCTTGCAAATGAACTACCGACCCCCGCAGTTATGAAAACTACAGCTATTTTACTTTGACTGAAGCCAAGACGGCCAGACGGGTAATTTAGGGTCATAATATTCACATCTTCAGTTCAGGTATAACACACCAGTTGAGATTTTTCTCTGTTACTGGATATACGAGTTGAAGTTTTCTAGTATAATATCATATACAGATATAGATATCCTGTTTCATTTGATTTGATTTGATAAGGTAACTACCCGCCTCTATAAGTACGTCAGTCAAATTATGAACGTGATCATGGGTTAAGAGACAACTTTAGTTGTTATTAGAGTAATTCTAACGTGCTCGTCGTCCAAGTGGTATCTTGGTTAGGAGTACCCTTTCCAACAATAAACACCCAGTTTTGAAACCTCCAAGCATGAGGAGATTATTTCTAACGTATTTGGATTCTTAATTTATATTTGTTTATATAAGATTTAAGAATATTTACAGTTTTTATTATAGCTCTGACAATTGATTCTATATCTTTATATTTTTAATTGAATTTATTTTTATCATTAATTAAAACACACACATATACATATATATATATATATATATATATTTATTAACAAGTCAGTTAATCTTAAGTTCCAAACTATGAAAATGATCATAACAAACAGTCCTAATTCCGATAATGATAATGATTGTAACATGATTTTGATGTAAATTAAATTTTTAAAATATTTGATTTTCTGTTTGTTAAATTTTATAGATATTTTAATATAAATTTAAAATATTTTAATCTTAATCTTTTATTTTAATCTAATCAATGAAAATCATCGTTTTCATTCTCATATAAAAGGGTCATTCTCATATGATATATTCTCTCTATATATATAATTATAAATATGCAAAAAATATTAAAAATCTATTTTATCTTTATCCCAATAAATTAAATTATTTATAAATGTAAGAAAAATTATTATTATGTTTTCAAATATGTTTTATCAAATCTATATGAAGTTATCAATGAATTTATTTTCCATAAAGATATACTTAATCTTCTTCATATGTATGTTGCAAAATCAAGGCAATCCTTATTAGATACTTGAGCTATTCAGATGTCATTGTCTAAATCATTATATATAATCAAAATTACTATTATATATATATATATATATATATATATATGTATCATTCGTATTCAACAATTATATTATGCAACATGATAAATGCATATATTTTTATATTTGATTGTATCCATGTGCTAAGTACGCGCTAGCTTGTGTTTAACCGCAAGTTGAGAGTGGAGCACTTCAAATGCAAGTTCCACATCTCTCCTGGTTGAGTCTTGATGTTGAATAAATAGCTTTCTTTTTTTCCCTTGGGGTTTTGGGACACTATTGACAAACATAACCCAGTGGGAATGAATGTCATTGGACTGGTTTAATATATACATTAATATCACTATTTAAACTTAAAAAGAATACATGTCAAATTCATAAGTTTTGTGAAGTCACTATTTCAAGCATGGTCATGAATTTAACATGATTACCTTGAGAAATTTGTCTTTTAATAAAATCAAATAACTTTTTAATTCTGAGTGAATACAACCAACATACCAAAAAAGTCGCATGCCTTCCCCATTCGTAGTAGGCACTCATTGTTAGTGTTGTTAGGTCTTTTCAAACACTTAACCACAAACACCTCCTTATTCACCTTTTACAAATCTCTCTAAACATTATTTCTCACCTATATACTCATCATGATTTTCAAAGGCTATAGTACAATTCAAATGAATACATGTTGATATGCTGCTAGCATACAATAGTTTTTAGGTTAAATTGATCAATAATTCAATCATAAATTATTAATAAATGCTAATATAAGTGACCATTTTTATTATTTTATCTTTATTACTTATTCTTTGAATTTTTATAACAGGAAACCAAATAAAGAATATTTGAATTAAAAATTTCACAAAGATAAAAAATAAAGAGAAGATTTTCACACCCTAATTATAAATAAGGACTTAGGAGGCATAGAGACACATACAGAAACATTTACAGAGAAGAATGGAGGAGATTAACAAGATCAAGAAGGAGAAGAAGGAAGATTGAAGAGAGGTCAAGATTGAGGGGTTTGAATATTCTTCTTCTACCATCTCATTAATCTACTTTCAAATCATTATAATGGAGCTACTTGGAAGGCAGTCCAAGAGTTTTAGGTTTATTATTGATTTTCTTTTATATTAGTTAGTTTATTTAATTTTATTACTTTAGTTATTTTATTTTAGTTAATTTGTTTTAGTTATTATTTGATTGTCTTTACTTCTAGTTTGTTTAAATTTATTGTATTCTAATTCTGTTTAGATTGATGTTCAATATTTGTGATGGTGATTCTTCAAATAAGACACACAATTGTGAATGTTTTATTAGTGCATGACTCTCTTTTAGTTTATTGTTGGGGACAACAATTTTCTAAATCTGGGAATGGGCGCATACACATTATTTGAAGAATCACATTCAAAGAGACAAAAAATGTCTAACAGAAATTTTGATTTCTCGATTAGTATTTTTAATTGCTAGGTCTCATTAGTTTTTAAATTTTAGTCATTAGTTTTTAAATTTTAGTTATGGTTTTAAATAAAAGCTGTTAGTAGTATATCTTATTCATCTCAGAATTAGTAGTATATCTTATTAAGAAGCATGAGTGAGATGAAATTGGCGTGGATTGCATGAAACATGATTGGAATTATGATTGTTGGTATGTTGATGTTCATATTGAAATTGGAATGATGCTTGATATGAAGTTAACCGAGTCTAGCTTGAGACTATAGTCTGTGAGGATTGAGCCTATATAGAATTTTTTTTTAGAGACATCACTTTGATAGTACTCTAGAACTTGCTCTGTTTCTCTGGATGCATGTATATTCTGATATGATTAAGGCAGTTTATTCTTTTAAGCCAGAGCCAAATTGACTTACCTTCAGTTTTCCATTACAAACCCTTTTGAGCCTAAGCCTTTTCTATTCATTAACCTGATGCTTAAACCATATTCCTTGACTACCTTAGTTGAGATTGGAGGAAGAAAGAATTAGAATCAAGTCCACTAGATATTGAAAATAGTAAAGATAAATGTCCATAGGAAAGTTAAGAAGAGGTAAAAGGAAAGACAAAGTTACCCAAGAAGACAATTCAGGGTTTGGTGGTTGGGATGCCAACAGAATAGATCTGGCAAAATCCAAATCTAGTGAATGGTCCAGTTGGGGAAAGAACAAGTCTGAAATACCAGCTGGTGGATCTAAAAATGATTGTTTTTATTCAAAAAAATAATATAAAAAAAATTGACATATAGAGTTGGACATGAAGACATGAGAGTGAAATAAGTGGTATATTGCTCAAGTGGACTTGGGTAATTCTAACAGAATCCGGTGTCAACTTAGCCACTATCCAAAATATTCCTATCCCTAAGTCAGGCCAAGTTACAACATTATAAAGACCTTTTGATTAGTTGTGCAAGCATTTATGTTTCTTATCTTATGGAACTTGAGAATATGATCAAGCTTATGGTAGTGTTATGACTGTGTTGGATTGAGTAGTTATGATAATACCTATACACTTGAGTGTTGAGTGAAATATATATACATCTCTTGGTGAGGAGTACTCAAGTTGGACTCTTAGAGCATCTTTAATGGTAGATCTTAAATTGGGATCTTAGACCACTTTTTAGTGGACTTATAATACCACATAAGATTAAAGATCTCTCTAATTTTTTCCTTTAATGGTATATCTCATTTTGAGATCTTAGGGAGAGAGAAAGAGAGATAAAATTTATTCTTTTTTGAACAATGTGCAGATCTTGAGGGATCTTGTATAAGAACCCATTCTCCATGTTGGAGATCCCTCCGTTTCCTTTATTGGAAGATCTTGTAAAGATCAGATCTTGAGCTCAAGATCTTTGCTTAAGATCTACCACTAAAGATACTCTTACAGTTGATGGAATTGAAAAGTGTTGTTAAATTTTGATGTGAAAATTAATTGTACTCAGCATTGTAACTCTAAGATTGTTAATGCAATGTTATGTTTGATTGTTGGTCCTTGCTTCCCATTTTGAAGTTCTGTTTATTGCTGAGGACATCAATATCTAAATCTGGGAATTATTTGATATGCTGCTAGCATACAATAGTTTTTAGGTTAAATTGATCAATAATTCAATCATAAATTATTAATAAATGCTAATATAAGTGACCATTTTTATTATTTTATCTTTATTACTTATTCTTTGAATTTTTATAACAGAAAACCAAATAAAGAAGAATTGAATTAAAAATTTCACAAAGATAAAAGATAAAGAGAAGATTTTCACACACTAATTATAAATAGGGACTTAGGAGGCACAGAGACACATACAGAGACACTTACAGAGAAGAATTAAGGAGATTAACAACATCAAGAAGGAGAAGAAGGAAGATTGAAGAGAGGCCAAGATTGAGGGGTTTGAATATTCTTCTTCTACCATCTCATTAATCTACTTTCAAAACATTGTAATGGAGCTAGACATCACCATGTCTGGCTAATTCCCTTATCTTTGTAGTTAGGGTCAAAACCTAATGTGAACTTCTCTGTAATTGGATTGGTTCCTATATTATTTATGCTAAAGTGTTTTATTTTACTCTGTTTGCGTTGATTATATCTTTATTAGGGCTGATAATTCTTATAAAGTCATGAAGGTTAGGGTTTACAATAGGGATATTGAAACTTTAATTTCTGACAAGAATAAAGTAACAATTGTTACATTACCTAGGGATAGGGATGTATGATTGCAGAATTATTAATGTATTTCTTAATGCTTAATTTATGAGAGATCTAATGAATTAGGGTTTTGATTAAATTAAAGGGTTAATGTCACTAAGGGATTATGGCTTAACTAGTTTATGGAAAAATACATTATCTGAACAATTAGAATAAATAATTTAGTGATTAATCTAAGTAAAGGAGGTAGGAATCATAAGGTGGAGTGCTTTGACTACAAGTCTTCCCCATAATCTCTAAAAACATCATCAATTTCATCTCTAATTTCAATTGCAATTTATTTATGTTATTTTAATTTCTCCAATTCACAATACAAACTATTTCAATTTTATTCCTTCCAACTTAAAGATAATAATTACAAATAAGTTAGTGCTTCAATCCTCGTGGAGACGATACTTTACTTTATTACTTGAAATGAAAGGTGCACTTGCCGTTTCGCAAGACATGTTTTCACATTGGAATTGGGCCTCTATGTATGTAAGAATTTTAAAAAAATAATCTTTGAACAAATGACTATGTTCTTCTTCATTATCCCAATTTATTATTCTTCTTGTACGTTTGAATTTAATGAAGTTGTTAGCTTGTCATTTCCTTTGTCTCTTAAGTATTAACATCATGTGTTGTTCTTCATTGTTCATAATTTTTGTTTCTAAGAGTTGCCGCTCAATATATTGTAGTCGTGGAATTGTTAGAATCCATTAAATGTTTAACACAATTTGGTAAGAAGAAAAGATTATATAAGTAACAAGAATATTCAATAGATTTACAATCAAAGTCATTCTTAAGGGCGTCTTGGTGCGGGACAGTCTAGCTTTTGGTTTTCTAGCTTGCTAGGGACAAGTCCTTTGTGTGAGGAATTTCTCTTTGTCCAGATACATGACTCATAACTTATTGTGGCAGATCTCTAGCGTTATAACAATTGGAATTTGCGATGTCTTTATACTCCTTTCCCTGAACGTGTGAGGAATTCTATCTTGGAGGTACATATCCCTTTAAAGTTCGAACCCTTTGGGTGTATACACAGCTTCTTCAGCATACAGTTGGGTTCTGAAACATCCAGAATCCAATCTGGAAAAAGATTTGGGAACTTGAAGCTCCCTGAGAAGATTCATTCATTTCTTCATATGGCAAACTTTTCGTAATGCCTTGCCTACGAATAGCAAGAGACATGTTTGTCGTCTCTCTCCTTCTGCTGCATACATTTCACAGGTGTTCAGAACCAGAGAAATCCACTCTACATGGCTTGAGAGATTGTCCTCACTCCAAGGAATTTTGGCTTCGTATGGGATTCGCGCGGTTCGAATACTATCCTGACTTGCCAGAATATTCAAGCTTGGATTTTAGCCGTGATTAATCATCGACCATCAGCTCTTATTCTTTCTACAGTTTGGTGTTTGTGGAAGTGGGGAAATAATTCTATTTTCACCACTGAGCAGTGGTGAGTTTTCCTTATGTGTGCAATTTGACCCATTTAACAACAACTGAGTTAGAATTGTACTGTTCCAAGCTACCTAGCTAGCGTGACTATGCATGTGTGGTCCTTGCGCAAATATCCTTTTGTAAAGCTAAATGCATATGGATCTTGATTGCATAATCCGAATATTATGGGTGGCAGTGGTGTAATTCTGGGTGTTCAAAGAGATTGGCTCTCTGGGTTCTCTAGTCTGTATGCTCCCGGTGACTCTTTGCGAGCTGAACTATTGGCTCTTCGAGAAGGGATACAATATGCATGGAGGTTGGGGTATAAGCATCTCAAATGTGAAGTGTATTGCCTGGAGGTGTTTGAACACATCAGTGATATCAACAACCAGGCAATGGACTTGCATTTCCACAAGGATGTTATCTATGACATCAGAGATCTCCTCCAATTTTCCTGGGAAGTCATCTTCAAGCATGAACAGCGTACTGCGAGTGGTGTAGCAGATAGCCTAGTGGTGGATGAGTGTGGCTCTATGGAGTTTATATATACTTCCTCCTCATTTTGTTTTAGATGTTTTTGTGCATGACTTAGTCAACCTTGGTTGATCTTGTTGTTTATCTTTCCTTACTTTAAAAAATAAAAATCATTCATAAGCTTTCGTTGCATTTTTTCCCCATCAATCATACCTATTGTTTGATTTTGAATCTTTCTTTGATCCCTTAATTTGTTTTAAGGTATTCAATCCCTTATTTTTTTTATTACAAATAAATCCTTTTGTCATTTTTTCCTTTACTTAAAACTCTCACAATTTCATTTTTAAAATATTCATAAATTGAATATATCAAATCATTTTAAATATTCATTCACCTTAAAAAGTTAAAACACCATGCAATATATCAATTTTCATTCAAATTAAAAAATATCAATTTTTTTCCTTCAAACCTTAATTTTACACCCTACTAAATTCTTTAAAGTTTATCAAATTTATACTAAAACTTTAACTTTTAAAGTCATTTAAAATCTTAAATTTATCATATATCTCCCACAATTTAACTAAAAGAATATTTTTAGAGTTTTAACTAAGTTGACTAGAAAACAATTTTTTTAATTTAAGAAATAGATTGTTTAATTTATTCAAGAAGCCTTACAAACAAAGATATCCTAATAAATAAAGGTAAAGTGAATCCCTTTCTTCTTATCCATTGTTTCCCAAAATATTCAAATATACAACCTTTTTTTATTATTATTCAAAGATATAACTAAAATTTAAAACATATCGACGTGACACTAAAATTAAAATAAAGCAAGAATTTAAAGCACAATTAACACCTGTATTGAAAAGTATTAAATGATTTGTATTATTTGTAACACATTGTGAGAATTTATAATGTTTTTTCACTGAAAAAAATGTTATGTTTTCTGAATCCTGAATTTGAAATTTATTAGTAAGCATGATACTTGATGCATATATTAGAGTGTTGATAAAATTGATTTTGATTAGAATTAATTTAAAAGTGATATAATTTATATTTAAATATTTTTATTATAAAAATTTGTTGAGAGTAAAATCCAATATAAATTTTATGATCTAATATAAAAATTACTCAAAATTATTTTAATTTATAATCAATTTTTGACCTAAAATTAAATAAAACGGAACATATAAAAATAAATTTAAAATTAATGTTTTAATAACAAACCAAACACACGCTTAATCTAATGATGTTAAAAAGCTAAAATTAATCAACTTTTTTTTTTCCATAGAACACAAATCCTGGAATGAAATATTTAATATACCTACATGTACAGTATTGAAATTGGCTGTGAAGTAATCTCATAGCAGTTATGTCTATATGCAGAAGGATATGGTAAATAACTATTTACTTGAAACTTAAAAGAAGAAGAAAAAGGAGAATCCAGAAAAACAAAACAATTGATCGCGACAACCGTGAGTGGAGTTTACTCGGCCATCCATGCCGTCGACTTCGGAGACTCTGGAACAGTAGGGTCCACTAGCATTTAAGTATTAATCTTGCTTTTCTTTTCTGGCCCCACCACACACTCTCTCTCCCTCCCTCTCCGTTTCTTCCACTCCCCCGTGCCCCAGCTGTATGCAAATTAATATAAGAACGATACACCATCGTCTTCTGGTGCTCTCAGTCTTCATTTCCTCTATCACTATTCACACCTACACATTACACTACATACACATTTTGATTTTTCTATTATACAACCCCACACCCGATTATTGAATAAATTATAATCAACAACATTCCACGTAATCTTTGTTCTTCCCATGTCCCATTAGCTTCATTTGATTTATGCTGCAAAAGCAAAGCCATTGTCCTTTTCTTTGGTCAATTTTTTTGTTTCGTTTCTCTCAAATGCTCTCTACACCTTGTCTTTTTCTTGGTAGATTGATTCTCCTTATGAGTGCGTTCTACTCCTTCCTCTAATCCTCTCAACTTTACCTTTACATTAATCACCCGTCCTAAACTCTACTCTCTCTTCTCCCCAACCAAACTCGTCCGAATATAACTTCCCGCACACGTTAGCAAAACGCACCTTATCGCATTATATAACAAACTTATACTACCTTAGATTAAAATATCTGTATATTAGTATAAAATTAAAACCTATAACTATACTATACATTCTTCTCATTTTGTTTAATCATGAATGGTGCTCCCAAGCACGAACGCCGGTGGGCGTCCGACACCGTGCCGGAGATGGCATTCGTCAGCGCCGGGACTTCGCCGGGAACTGAGTACAACTCCGTCACAGACGAGTACGTTGAAGTCACTCTCGATGTTCAAGACGATAACACCATCGTTCTCCGCGACGTTGAGCCGGTGACTGTCGTTAACGTCGACGACGGCGTCGCCACAAGTGGAAACGAAACTCCGACGTCCTCCGCGTGGTCTCCATCGATCAGGAGGAGCTCTCCTAACCGGTGGCGGCAGTTCTCGCAGGAGCTGAAGGCTGAGGCGGTTGCGAAGGCGAGGCAGTTTTCGCAGGAGCTCAAGTCGGAGCTGCGGCGGTTCTCGTGGAGCCAAGGCGGATCTGAAACGAGGTTGGTTCCTCGAGATCTCAGGAAGCAGCGCGCTCAGCTTGAACGCAACCGCTCCGGTACGAAGAAAGCGCTCCGTGGACTGAAATTTATTAGCAGTAAATCCAATGGCGTTGACGCCTGGAACGAGGTGCAAAGCAATTTCTATAGTCTTGCCAAGGACGGTTATCTTTATCGCACTGATTTTGCGCAATGCATAGGTACGATTCCTTTTCAAATTTCAGTTAAGATTCTTGCGTTTTGCATGTGCATTTAATCGGTTTGTCATTTTCTCTCCTTGTTTGAAGAGTTTTGTATGTTTTGTTTAATTTTTGGAAGGGATGAAGGACTCTAAGGAGTTCGCTCTGGAACTATTTGACGCGCTGAGTCGTAGACGGAGACTGAAGGTTGAAAAGGTCAGCAGAGACGAGCTTAACGAATTCTGGTCGCAAATTACCGATCAAAGCTTTGATTCGCGGCTTCAGATATTCTTTGACATGTAAGTGTTGATTGATTGAATATTATTTTAAAGTATAAAATCAAATCAGATAAAAAAAAAAATCTTTCACGTCATTTTTTCTTATCTTTAGTAGACACTTGTACTTTTCGAGGGCAGAGGATAAATACTAGTCTTCCTAAATTTTCGTAATTTGCTTTAGTAATTAATAATTAAGGATTTCACAGATTTATGAGAAAAATTGCGAGGTGAAAAGAAATATTGTATTAATCTAAATTTAAAATAAAAATAAGATTAAGAAATATTTTAATTGTGATAGAGATAAATGTATTTTTTTTTTTTACATTTGGTAAACAATAAATAAATATCGTTGTCTTACTTGTCTTTGTTTTTTTTTTTCTCCGTGTCTAATTTAAATCATAATCACAATCATAGGGTGGACAAGAATGAAGATGGTAGGATCACCGAAGAAGAAGTGAAAGAGGTACATTTCAGTCGGAAACTTCATTTCTGGTTTGTAATTAACTGATATTCGTTACTGTTCACCAATAAAATTTGAATAGTAAATCATAACAAACAACTTTTTTTATTGAGGAAGGTTGATCAACAACTTCGAGAGAGGGAGACAGACTTGGCATATATAGTTAGCTAAAAAAGTTGCTTACAGTTAGAAGTAGTTAATTCATCTCTTCCCATTAATTGCTCCATCTTTAATTGTATATGTTTTACATGTATAGTTTGCTTTTATTTTTAAAATTTGAATTTTATATATCATCTATCTTATCCTTCTTTTCTCCTTTTCTTTTGTTAATTTCCTCAAGAAAAAAACACATGCAATTTCTATTTAATTTTATTATAATTTTAATTAATAATTTTATGTTGTAGTTTGTGCTTGCATAGGTGCTATTCTGATTCAAATGACACTTGTGCTATGTCTGTTCTGTAGCCAATGCAAATGCGTAGTGTGGTGTCAAGTTGAGTTTTAATAATTGACCGTAACAATATCCAGGATTAGGTGAACCCAGGTTATTTACAATGAAGGTTATATCTCTCAAACAAATAAAACGTAAATATAATATAAAATTTTAAATGTGTAGATATATTTTTAATAAATTAATTCGTATTATTCAGTCTTCCCACTACTACGTTTCCTATTGTTCTAAAACAATAAAGTATATTATTAGTTAAAATTGATAGCTATCCATTGAAAGTCAAGTTATATTATTCATATATTTTTTTAAAACTTTATTACATCATTTATCGTATCACACTTTTATCCTCTCTTCTTATTTTTTTTAATAGTTGTAAAAGAAATTCTATCAATTTATTGAACAAACATAATTTCACTTTTAAGGCCTATGACCAAGCCCAAACATCACACTCTCATTTTCCTTATTAAACCAAATTCTTGGAATTTATAACGTAGACGCTTTCAGTGCGGTTGGTGGGGGCATAGTCGTCATTTATGTTAAACATTTTTTTAGGTGATCCAAAAATGGCATGTCATAGAAAATGCCATCGGTCTAACCATCAAATAATTGTTTCATCCTAATAGTTCCGTGTTTGTTTTGTAAATTACATTGCTTTACGTGAAATTTGTTTAATCACTAGTTTATTGGCGCCAGCACATAACACTTACTAGTATTTAATTAAATATTTTAAATTTTAAATATATTAAAAAAACACATGTTTACATCGATTATCAGAAAATAATAACAAGATAAAATATATAAATAAGATAAAATATATAAATAAAAATAACTTTCATCTTATAAATTTACTTTTTAAAAATAAATTAAATTAGACTCTAACTCACATTCTAAATAAATATTATTCAGTCTATCATATCACTTTACTTACAAATGTCTAATCCTCAAATTTTACACTGAGATGCCTAATCCTCAACGATAAAAAAATGTGTTGAGAAAAATATAAATTCACATTAACTAATGCCTAAATATAATATATAGGTGAGAGATAATTTCACTTTACTAGCTAGATTTTAGAGTTTAATTAAACTTAAACTCATTTTATAAGAGAATAACTTAAATTAATATTCTCAAATTTAGATATTAAAAATATAATTTCTTTAAATTTGGATTAAAGAAAATTTGTGGCTCTTAGTTATTTGACATTCTGACCTTATTTCCGTCCAAGTCGGTTGGATAATAATATTAAACCTTTTTCTTTTGCCAAGAAATATAATACCTTAAGTCCCGAACATGTGAAGATAAGTCACAATTCGTACACGGTTTCTACCTGATACCTCCTCCACCCGACGATATTGGTACACACGAGAATTTATAAACTTATGAAAATTTTATCATTAAATTAAATAATATCACTCTTTAAAATTAAAAATTGTATCAAACAATATAATTGACATATCTCATTTGATTTTCAGATCATTATGCTAAGCGCTTCAGCAAATAAGTTATCCAGATTGAAAGATCAGGCCGAGGAATACGCAGCGCTGATCATGGAAGAGTTAGACCCTGAAAGACTTGGCTACATTGAGGTGGGACTTCTCTACAAACGATAACATATGAATTTATCAAGAATTCATGCATACATTTTAAATTTCTAACACATTTGAGTACGTCACAAAAGAAAATCTTTGTAAGTAGTATACATTAATGTTAATCCAATCCATGGTTAATTTGGTTTCCATTGTTATATTTGTTGGGGTTGTTTTTAGTATGTGTTTAAGAATGAATGATAAAAAGTTAAAAAAAAAATAAAAACTTTTAATTAACAATATATATTATATTGAAAATTATAAAAAATAATTATTTATTCTTTTAAGTATTTTAATAAAAATACTTAATATGTCTAATACTACTAATTTTCTATGCCATGTATTCATGAGAAAACGGCCACTTAATTTGTTTTGTTGTGTTAATTAACAGGTTAATTAAGTCAATGCATGACCAGCTCTGCTCCTTTAGTATAGTTCAAAGTTGGGCGAAATTGGTTAGCGAATTACACGCTAGTTAATTAATAGGTGTAGCCTATAGACCTAGACTTGGTTTTGTCGATGAATGTTATAAATAGTCAATTAGGGATGCCCTCGTCATTATGCACGTAATATGATGTTCCTTCAAATCAATTACTTATGTATATATTGTAGTGAGCATATTAATTTATTTAACCAATATAAAACTTTTAGAAGATATGCATGATTGATAATAAGGGCGCTGGGCTGTATTTAAGGACACTTGTGGGTAAAATAAACATAAAAAATATTTAATAAATAGTATTTGTTAAAATAAATACTTTTTATAATGTTTTCATATTGGTATTTACCATAAGTTAAAGTAATAAAATATTTTTTTTAAAATGTGTAATTTAGTGATAAATTAAATCTTTTAAAAAAATATCACATCATATTACTTAATATTATTGAGAGTTAAAATGGTAATAAGAAGAGTTTATGATAAATTATTTTAATAACAACAACTTTAGATAAGTAAAGAAGTGATAAAAATATATTTGAAAGATTAATAAGATGATTATTTTTTTTTTAAGAAAAAAAAGTGATAACGAGTATAACTTTGAAAGACTAAATTGCGAATTGTTTTCTTCTTATTTCAAAAAGTTGAAATATGTTTTTTTTTTAAGGATAAGTTTAAAGACTAAACATTTTTTTTCATACTAAGCTGTAAAAAATAATATGGAACCTTTCTAACGTACTTTCATTGCTTTTATTTATGGCGCTTTCAATATAGTGCTTTAAAATAATTTAATTTCTTATTATTTATATCTTTTTACTTGTTAATTATATATTGACTAGACGAATTAAAGCTAACAATGTCTGGTCATCATCCTTTGCATAAAACACAGGAGCATTTTTACGCTCAGACATTTTACCAAGATCACATGTCGTGGGGTATAATTTATAAACAGGTCATATTATTCATTAGTCTAAACTCCATTAAATGTTTGTAATTATTTTCAAAATATTAAATATCTTTATATTTTCCATATAAGAATATTTTACCAAGATAATTTTACTCAATCGATTGGTTAAACAGGATTTACGATAAAAAAAAAACAACATAAGAACATTTCCTTTTTTATTAATAATTTTTTTTAGCTTGTTTTCTTAATTAAAGCTTTAAGACACAAATTAACATTAATCTTACAATATAGGTGGAATACAAAAAATATAATTAAAAATATTTACTAATATTATTTAATTGATAAACGATTAATTATTGGTAATAAAAAATGGAAAATCATATTCAATTGGAACTTTTTTTTTTACACAAATCCTCTCTCTGTATAGTGAGAGTGTTTTTAAGAATATTTTTTCAACATCAGTACTTTGAAGAATTGTTGTTGAGGGGTATTTCTAAGGTCCATCTTTCTTCATGCTTGGGCATCTTACTGTTGACTGTTGAGTGTAGTAGTTTTATTCAACTTGTATTTGCGCATGCTCCATTTTGTTTGTTGCTCTGTATCAAGGAAATAATCGACACGTTAATAATATGATGAATAAGGTTGACATGTGTTGAAATATCTTTTGCATATACGATTCGACCTCTTTTAGTTTTGCGACATTTTTATGGTCCTTGTGTTACCGCAGCTATGGCAACTGGAGACGCTTCTGTTACAAAAGGACACGTATCTCAACTACAGCCAAGCACTAAGCTACACCAGTCAAGCTTTGAGCCAGAACCTACAAGGACTAAGGGCGAGAAGTCCGATACGTAGGATGAGCCGCAGAATGCTGTACTATTTGCAAGAAAATTGGAGGAGACTTTGGATTTTAGCATTGTGCATTTCTGCTATGATTGGGCTGTTTACGTGGAAGTTCATCGAGTACAAGAGGAAAAATGCTTATCATATCATGGGCTACTGTCTTCTCGCGGCCAAAGGTGCTGCGGAGACTCTGAAGTTCAACATGGCACTTATACTCTTGCCCGTCTGCAGAAATACCATAACTTGGCTCAGGTCCACAAAGTTGGCTTACATTGCACCTTTCGATGATAACATCAACTTTCATAAGGTACGCCCCCACACAACACCACCAGAGAAAACACGTTGAATAATGTATAGAAGTTAGTGAACGCTGTCAAGTTTCTATAATTATCATTCCAAAATGGTGTTTGCTCTTATCCCTCATTGCTTATGTATGATGATTCAGTTAGTGCTCTTGTCCCTCCTTATGTCTACAGGATAAGATATTGTAAGATCACTTTTATGACAATGTTTTCTTACACTTTTGTGGTTCTTAGTAACGTATTCTTATCTGATCATTAGGGTTCTCTTTTTAACAGAGGAGGATTTAGATATTTTATTCATGAACAGATTGATGGGATCATTGGGGATTTGTTAACCATAAGGGTATTGATCAAATAATTAAAAGTAAAAAATATTAGACGAAAATAAAAGATATAATATATTACCAAATTTAATTTTTAATATTTAATATACTACATTAACATAAGAATTCATGCAAATCACATCATATCGTTGAATATATTCATAGGTATGTTAGCATATACTTGGATTTACATGAAATTCAATGACACTCACAAAAGTAAAATAGAAAACGCAACAATAAATTTTATGTGATTCCTAGGGAAGGATATAATGTTTGGTTATGGATGCTTGCAGACAATTGCTGCGGCAGTAGTGATTGGTGTTATACTTCATGCCGGGAATCACCTTGCTTGTGATTTTCCTAGACTTGTAAATTCGTCTGAAAAAGATTATGAGACGTATTTGGATGGCGTATTTGGTGATCATAAACCCAGTTACGGAGACCTCGTTAAAGGGGTTGAGGGTGTGACAGGAATTCTGATGGTGATTTTGATGGCAATAGCATTTACTCTTGCAACAAAATGGTTCAGGAGAAATCTTGTTAAGCTTCCTAAACCGTTTAATAGGCTCACTGGTTTCAATGCGTTCTGGTATTCTCACCATCTATTTGTGATTGTTTATGTCCTGCTAACTATTCATGGTGTAAATCTTTACCTCGAGCGCAGATGGCACCTTCAAACGGTATGTAGTTTGCAGTATCAGATTCCAATTATTTAGGAGCATTATCATAGGTTTTTCTTTCCTTGTCGGTTATTGGCTACTTGACACATTGATCTCTGTTTTCAGACATGGATGTATCTTGCAGTTCCAATTTTACTTTATGCCGGGG
>PYAF01001578.1:1452952-1463520 GCA_007407185.1 Glycine tomentella | reverse complement strand
ATATTTGCATCAGCTAATATTCAATGTCTAATTATGGACTTCAGGGTGTTATTGAGATGCACAACTACTTAACTAGCGTATATGAGGAAGGAGATGCCAGATCCGCCCTCATTACAATGGTGCAAGCCCTCAACCATGCAAAAAATGGAGTTGATATTGTTTCCGGGACTAGGGTAAGCCTTTGATTTTTGCCCTTTACGCGTTTTAGTTTTGGAAAAATAGAAGTGTCCAAAAGAGTTTGCTTTTCAGTCTTGAGTAAGTTGATTTTAAACCTTGATTTGTATTTCATTACTATCAGGTGAGAACTCATTTTGCTAAGCCTAACTGGAAGAAAGTTTTCTCTAGAATATGCTCTAAGCACTGCAATGGACGAATAGGTAAGTCAATCCCATCAAGCATGCGTTTGTAGACATTGTTTTCATCTTGTACTAACATCCTCGATTCGCATCAGGGGTTTTCTATTGTGGCCCACCGGTTTTGGCCAAAGAATTAAGCAAGCTCTGCTTCGAGTTCAACGAAAAAGGTCAAACAAAATTTGAGTTCCACAAGGAGCATTTCTAAGGGAATTTGGACGGAGCTTCATATCTGTATCTAGAATCAACACAATTAATTATATTGGCCAGATTATAAGATATGCTCAATAAGCTAAAACCTTAGGTATAGAATATATGCATTGTACATCCCAACCAGCAAGATGGCTGGGCATTTTCATCATACATGTGGCTGCAGCTCAAAGGAGATATTGCCCTTACAAGGCTCCAGCAAGTTCGGATACATTGCCCTCATTCTGGCGAACCGTATAGATTATTGGCAGATACATCCGATAGAAAAAGTGTTCTGGCTAAGGCAAGGAGCAAGACATAGGTCGAACAGGATGTAGGATGTGTGGATAATTTATTTTAAAAAAAAAATAATCGTTTTGCAATATTTTTTTTTTATAAAAAATATTGAAATGATTTTTTTTATAAAAAAATAAATGACAACAAACAGATACAAAATTTTCGTGTTTTTCGAGTGGATTCCATTATTTTTGTAAAATATTGTGGGTGAAACTAGTGTTTAGACCCTGCTGCTTCTGCTTGGATTTCATATCTAGGAGAGGAGATCTAAACCCTGTACATGAAACGAGACTGTTAATAGTATGTGACTATGTTCTTTTTCTTTATTATCCAGCGGCCACTATTTTTATCCTATAAGGGAAATTGGTGCAAAACAGGAATTATAAATGAGCTTATGTTAAGCAGTTCCCATGTGTTCATTATCAAAATAATGTTCATCCAATTGGATGTTGTTTGCAACAAAAAGTTTACGTGAATTGGGCTTTATTCATACTGGCTTTCCCGAGCCTGTTTACAATATTCCTAGTAGCCTTTTCTATTTATAGTGGGCACTGCTTCTCCGAAGTAAATTTATTTTAACATGCAGAAATTAAAATTTATTGATGAATTTTATTAAATTCTAATTATAATATATTTTAAATTAAATCAAGGATAAACATTCTTATTTTGAATTTTTTTTCTACTTCATAAAAGTGGCGATATGGAATGGCACATGATAAATAGTCAGAGGCAAACAAATAATCTTATATTAGGGTTGTTGAATATTATTTTTTCTACAAGGAATTAAATATAAGAGTATATAATATTGTAAAAATATTGTAATAGATGTTAATAAAACATTTGAACTCTGGGTGGCATGCCCAATTTCTTTTGAACCCGTCTCTGTAAAAAATGGTTCAGAAAGGACAGTATTTCCCAGCATTGTCTTCTGGACTTCCGGCAATTACTTTTGGTCTTTCAAAATAAAAAATGCTATCAGTTTTATCATTTAAAAAGAAATGTGTTCAAGCGTGTTTTAATATGAAATTTAGAAGACGATTTTACGTAAATCTAAAACTATCAATTTTTAATGTATCTATAGTTAAAATCACTCCAACTTTAAACTTATTTTTTTCACTGCGGCTTTGAAGATTGAAGCGACATTATCTAGTGTTTTATATCATGTACCATTATTGTGTTGGTAAGATGATTAACTGAATGTAAATACACAATTAAAAAATAGAAATAAAATTATTGTTAATTACTTGTTATAAATGTTTTAAAATTTTCAATTGCTTTTGTTTTAAAAATTCTTCCCATAATAATATTTTTTTTACCATAATTTCTCCTATAATAATTTCTTTCCTTTTTAAATTTCTGATGAAATGCTTTAAAATCGTTTAAAACTAATTGAGTAAGATTGCTTGATGAGAAAATTCACCTTATCATCCATTTATTATGAACATTTCACATGTATACATAATAACTATATTCAGGGGATTAATTTAATGTAATTCAACAATTGAAGTAAAATTAAAAATTTAAAAATAATAAACTAATATTAACTATTATATTATATCTCCCTAAAAGAAGTACTATATTATATCAACACTCCTTAATTATTAGTCAATTACTCAATATGAATTTAATTCAAAATATTTTATTTTTATTTTAAAAATAATTGTAATTACGGATAATTAATATATATTTGTCATAATACTATCAAGCATGTGGATGAACTTACATGAGATTGTTTTAACTTAATTGATATCAAATTTTAAACATTAGGGATAATTTTATGCCTATAATAATCTTCTTGACTTAAACATGATTAAGTAAAGTGAATGAGACATATAGTCTAGAATAAAAAAGATATACATCACAGTTATGTTAATTAATTTAAAATAAAATATATATATTAAATGTAGTTGTCTTAATTCGGTATAATTATGTATTATAAGATAAAAAAAGTAAATATATAAGATTACTACCTAATAAAATTGTTTTATATATAGTTGATGATAATTAAGTGATGTACGATTGATTGATATGTATAACAACTGAACGGATGCGGTGGTAATACAGACCCTTGATTCACCTTTGAAACAATCCTTCCTTCAGCTTCCATAACTGAAACGCCAATTCCCTCTCCCTCTACTCCAGCTATTCCATTCTATTCAGACAAAAAACATTCTTGCCTTACTCCTTAAGACATAGTATATCAAACAATTGATCCATGGCCAAGTCCATACAGCAAAAAGAACGAAGAATCGGAAAATGTTTCGTATATTTTCTGGCCGCCTTTGTCATCTTATGCGCACTTGTATTGGTTTTTGCGTCCCTATTGCGCGTCAAGAATCCATATCTCAAATTAAGATCAGCTACATCCAACAACATCAGTTACAGCACTTCACCTTCCTTCAACGCCACCCTCATCATCTTTCTTGGCATCAAGAACCCAAATTTCGGTGCCTTCAGTTACAAGAATAACAGGGTGAGTGTGCTCTATGCGGGTGTAAAGATCGCTGATAGCCAAATCAACGGTGGCAGGGTGAGTTTCAGAGAAACCAAAGAAATTAATGTTACTGTGAAATTGATGTCCGCTAAGGCACCCACTAGTGAGAATCTTTCTATTGACATTAGTTCGGGGTCGTTGAATCTCACGAGTAATGTCAAATTTAGTGGCACAGTTCATCTGCTCAAGATTATCAACATCAGAAAGACCATAGAAATGGCTTGCGCTATGAAGCTCAACTTGACCTCGCACGCAATTCAGGCTATTCAATGCGAATAGCTATTTTTCCTTTGCTTGTTAGTTTCTTGGTGTTCTTTTCTACAGCAGTGCCTTTTTGTTTCCCTTACATTACATTACTGCCGTACTACGTGAATTTTTGGTAACATGTTTGGTTACATGGTTTTAGTTCTCCCAATATTCAGTTACGAATTTTAATTTAGCTCCCCATGATACGTTTTTATATGGGGCCCATATTGGCTCACATAAGTCATAACTAAGAGACGCGGTTCCGTTCGTTCCCAATCAATTTAACTTAGCTCATGATGTTTTATAAGACTTTTATTTTTTTTTAACAAAGTCTACGTAAAAATTAACTAAAATAATTTTATATGATTAAGTTTATGCTTTGATTTTCTTTACTTTTATAAATTATAAATTAAAACTGAAACTTTGATAGAGAACATTGTGTGACTTAGTTGGAATATAGTGCTTGAAAGTGGATAGTGACTTGTTGAGATGAACATGATCAAACTTAACAAGTAGATATACAGGGTGACAGTTTGTTTTAAAATAAATGTTTTTTTTAAACAAAATAAGTAATTTTCTGATTTTCAAATGTGTTTGGATAAATTGATTTAAATTAAAAATAATAATTTTTTATTATTCTAAGAAGCAAATTCTATCGGTTTTCTAAAATAATACTTATATAAAAAAATATTTTAAATTTAAACAAACTCACTCATGAAGCATCTATTCAGATTTCAGGCTACCTAGTAAGTATATCATTATTGGGCGGTTACGACGTTACTCAACAAAGTTTTTAAGAAAAAAAATTATATTTTCTTAAATTCGACTTTGAAATAATCTATATTTTATAAATTATAGAAATTTTTATCGTTTGAAATAGAAACTTTTTCGATGATAGAAATTTTTATCAATTATTATTTTCAGAAAAAGTTAACAATTACTACAAAATTATTTAATACATTTATGAGTGGGGCCAAATTATAAACAACTTTTGAGGCAAAACTAACCTTCATAAAACCTTGTAATAGAAAAAGCTAAAAATGACAACAAAACCAACGCATGTATTGAAAACAGCAAAGGTGGATCTTACTCTTTGGCTAGGTGGATTAACTCATACTTTGTTCTGGTTTTAGAACTTAGTAGCGAATCTATCTACTGTAAAGAGGAAAATGAAAAGACAAAAGAGTTATATAATGTGAAAGCTTTAGTTTATTTATAACTTCTGTGAGAATGCTTTCAGGAGAAAAAAAGAAGAAAAAAGACCAGAAAAGGTAAATTATTCAATACGTACATCCAAATTCTTTGCGTCGAGTGTTTTTTATTTTTTGTGAATTGCCTCCAGTCTTAATAAGAGAAAAAAGAGAGACGCACTCCAGTAAATACTATTATCTCAATGAAGAATTATTATACGTAGGTTTCGTACGTAAGAATTTTATTTATATATATATATATATATATATATATATATATATATTAAAGGTTTCGTAAGTAAGAAAATCGAATGGCTGGGAGCTATAGCTAAAGCAAATACAACACGTAATATCATTTTAAATTCAACACATAGTATTACTAATCGCGATAAATAACCTTCGGCTAAAAGTTAAGTTAATTATTAAAATTATGACTTCATACTCCATTTATTTTATCTCTACTTTCTATTAACTAACGGAAATAAGTATTTTATTGTGTTAAAATTTATATATTAAAATAATTTTTCTTATTATATAAATTGATATGTATATTAATTTTAGTTTAACTTGTCCTCATATTCCACAAAACATTTCCAATGCTAATAGCAACTAGCAAGGTTGTTAATTTTCTTCGTTTTATCGTGTATCGTCAAATCATTAGAAAATATTTGTTTCATAATGATCATATTATTCAGGGCTTTAATGATGAAATCATATTTATCAATAGTAGTAAAATATTTTGCATTGGCAAATGGCAATCCATTACATTTCAATTTTATAGTCTGTGTTGCTAGTTGTACCGTGGAAAGAAAGGAATTCTGAGATTAAAAAAATTGAATTGAAAAGAAAGGAAAGGAAAAAAAAAGATTTTTTGTTAAGTTCTAAAATTAACATTTCTCTCTCTTGTGTTTATATTTTCTCTTTACGTCTATTTTCTTTGTTCCAATCCACATATGCCAAAGAAAATAACTAATCATCGGCCTTTTGAGTACTAATCTGATATTGCTGTTAACTGGTGTTTCATAGTTCATTCAAGCAGCAGATTTTTATCTTGTGTGACTTACACTTTTGCCAACTTAATTGCACATTACACATATTACTATATCTAACAATTTTATATTATGGTTGAAAATATTAAAAAATAAGTATGCTTTGACCCACACTTATGTTCATATCGTTCATATAACTTTGCTTTTAAACTTTTTCAATTTTATCTATAACGTTATTATGTTAACTATCTTAAAATTATCAAATCTATTATTGCATGTATACTACTAGAATTATTGTACGATTTTCACATGTATTTCATACAATTTTTCCTACGGACTATTAATTATATGAATATTTTTTTATAGATATAAAACTCACGGGATATTTTCCCCCCAAATTGTATTTTTTTTAATGGAAATTTCAACATTATCCACATGAATACAAAGCAAAAACAATTATTTAGACTATCGTTCGATCTATAAACAAAACATGTTATTCTAAAGTCACTTTTCAATTAACCCATTCGGACATGAAATTGATTTTATTAAAAATTCCCACCTTGCCCTTATTTCTTAGCTTACGACCAATTTGGCAAATATATATATATATATATATATATATATATATATATATATATATATATATCTGCTTTTCCTGGCTTCCAAAGCACATTTCACCATTCACTTGAGCTAATAATTTTGCAAGTATATTCCTGCCTTTACTTGGCTTCCGCGCCAGCATCTTGAGCTATCATACTAAAGCAAGCCAAGGTACGTAAGAGTTTGTCGTCCTACTGAATTATGTGTTGTGTGTGCATTTACAATTGCTATGGTTTTTTTTTTTTTTTAATATGTAATTAAGCAAAAGAAATTTATTAAACTTGAGTATAAGAGGTACTTAATTCTATATACATCAACTCTTGTTTTTTTTGCACCCATGTGAATACAAGATGGAGTGCTATCAAACATACTTTGTTAGCACATTTTTCACTTTTTTTAAAAAAAATAAATTATTATAACTTACAAAATCAGAAGAACAACTCACTAAATGAGAAATAAGATCCATCATAATTTATAATTTTCAATGAATTTTAGCTATTAATTGAGAGTGCATTTAAAAATGGATATTGCTAACATATCATATATACAAGATATAGGTTTTATTTTATTGGATATACAATATATAACTACTAAAATATAAATATTTAGTTTTGGTGTACATTTTTTGTAGAATATTTTTATATCTTTTTTATTATGTAACTAGCACAGGATAAACTGTTCACTCATGTTTTATTTAATCTCCTTAATTTTCCCTCTCTTCTTTTATTTTATTTATAAAAAGACATTACGTGCATGCATGCCTCTCCTTTCCCTTAGTATCATATATAAATAAATTATACCATATTGTTTTAGTAATTAATTTAAGCAATTGTTTAGGCAATCTAAACAAAACATATTATTGTAAGTTCACTTTTCAATAAAAATATTCCCGCATGAAACTGATTTTACCATCATCAATCATTAAATTTCTCTTTTGAAAACTAATTAATCCAAAACACATCTGTATTTTGAGAAAATTCCCACTTTACCCTTATTTCTTAGCTTTCTGAACGATTTTGCAACTGTTATATATGCCTTTCCTGTCATCAGAAAAACACGTACATTTCAGCATCCATCAGACAAACACATTTCAGCATCCAGTTGGCTTTCTCACCTATCATATATACCATAGTAAGGGAAAGGTACATTAACATATTTACTTGATTATGGAAGCATTATTTTTATTTAGCATTTACTTGAATCTTAATGGCTTCTAGTCAAGTTATATCTAAGTTTAATATGGTTCTCAATGTCTAATCTATTCTTTACGTATCATTATTAAAAATAATGTAGTTGTACTGATTCTATTTTCTAGCCGTACTTGTAACTTGATGTAATTTGGTTGAACGACATAAGAAAATGAAATTTAATAAACCATATATGCATGCAATTACAGATCTAACATGGAGGTATATTGATCAAACAAATGTTAATGGTTAATTTTTGTTAATACGTAAATTGAATCTGTAATCTATTTATTATTTTTTTAATCATCCAATCAATTTTATATTTTATATCTTCGAGTGAAAGTATATATATAATAATATAGTTGTTAATTTGGTTGAAGCGAGTAGGTAGGAGAGATAGATCAGTTACTATGAACGTTGAAAGCGAGAGGAAAGATGAACAAGAGGTGAAAGGGTGGAGAAAAGCTTTAAAAAGAGTAGGGAATTGGCTGGCACATAAGGATAAGGATGAATGGTTGAAGGACATGAGGGGAATGCTGAGTTTGGTGTCTACGGTGATCGCAACAATGACCTTTCAAAGTGCTTTAAATCCACCAGGTGGCGTTAGACCGGGAAACGAGAGTGGAATTGTCAAATGTCCAGAAAACAGTGTTCCATGTCCCGGAGAAGCTATCCTAGCTATTGTTAACCCTCACGATTATAAAAGATTCCTGATTTGGAACACAACATCTTTCGTTTCATCTTTAGCAGTGTGTCTCTTGCTTGTAAGTGGGTTCCCTCTGAATCACCGGTTCTTCACGTGGCTTTTGTCAATAGGGATGTGCATCACCATCACCAGCCTCACTGTTACCTACATGTATGGTGCGGGAATGGTCACCCCTGAACTCGTTTGGAGAACAAGTACCCACTCCATGATTGAGACAGTTATTTATATTTGGATTTCACTGCTAGGACTCGTCGCTTTTGTCCTTTGCCTACGCCTAATTGTTTGGATTTCCTTAGCCTCCTACAGAGGTAAACCATGAAATCCATATATCAATATCCCATGCCATACTTTTACTACTTGTCTGTCTGGATTATTGCACCACTTTAATTATTTAATTAGGGATTCGAAATAGTTGGAGTTGTCTTCTGTTTCAATACTAACGCCAATATGTATTAGCGACTTAAGATTCAAGAGGTGTGATTTCAATAGGAAATTCTAGAATGTAACTCATGCTATTCTCTCTATTTT
Organism: Glycine tomentella; assembly: GCA_007407185.1. NCBI lineage: Eukaryota > Viridiplantae > Streptophyta > Magnoliopsida > Fabales > Fabaceae > Glycine > Glycine tomentella. The sequence goes on along the minus strand of PYAF01001578.1, from coordinate 1,454,741 downwards.
TGTATCATTTTGGTATAAGCATGTGTGGTAGGCGTGTATAATCTTTGTTATTCTCAAGTCTTTATTATGGGATATATTTCTATAATAATATTCTGTTGTTCGGTTAATATTTTAAATATATATTTTTTACTTATTTCTTTTATTCTTTCTATTTCTGTTTTATATTTTTACTGTTTTTTTTTTAATTGCACCCTATTTTTTTATGGTAATGTCTATGGTCAAATTACCGATGAAAAAAGCCCATTGTGCAGGGCACTGAAAATTCAAATCTTCCCACCTTATTAGTCAATGGGGAACTAGAGTTTATAATTGGGTTGAAGGGTTATGTCACTAAGGGTTTAGGACTTGACTACAACTTATGAAGATGCATGATTTGAGTCGCTTGAGGTGAATAAATATAGTAATCAATCCATATAAGGTGAGAAACATTGAGTGTGGGTTGTCCTAACTACTATTGTCCTTATATTATTACACAATCAATTTACTTATTCATAAACATTTAATGTTCATAGTTTAATCTTTAAATTCAATCGTTTACACATTTACATCACAAAACTTCCTTTAAACATTTATCATCCAACTTATAGATATTAGTTATAATACAATTGGTACATCAATCCTCGTGAAAACGATCTTTACTTATTATTTTATTATTTGAATGAATGGTATACTTGCCGATTTTGCAACATTGCCCTGAATATAATGAGTCAGATTAATCATTTTGTGGTTATGATTTCCTTACTAACTTTCCCCATTCACATTTCACATATTTATTTTCTAGTAATTTATTATACAAAGCAAAAACAATTATTTAGACTATCGTTCGATCTATAAACAAAACATGTTATTCTAAAGTCACTTTTCAATTAACCCATTCGGACATGAAATTGATTTTATTGAAAATTCCCACCTTGCCCTTATTTCTTAGCTTACGACCAATTTGGCAAATATATATATATATATATATATATCTGCTTTTCCTGGCTTCCAAAGCACATTTCACCATTCACTTGAGCTAATAATTTTGCAAGTATATTCCTGCCTTTACTTGGCTTCCGCGCCAGCATCTTGAGCTATCATACTAAAGCAAGCCAAGGTACGTAGGAGTTTGTCGTCCTACTGAATTATGTGTTGTGTGTGCATTTACAATTGCTATGGTTTTTTTTTTTAATATGTAATTAAGCAAAAGAAATTTATTAAACTTGAGTATAAGAGGTACTTAATTCTATATACATCAACTCTTGTTTTTTTTGCACCCATGTGAATACAAGATGGAGTGCTATCAAACATACTTTGTGTTAGATATTTGGGTATGATAATCCTGGATAACTTCAAAGAATCGTGTTCGTACACTTGCCGAACAAAGTATTTCGACCCTATTCTTGCCTGGGTTCACGAAATCCTTGTTGGGATAATTCTTTGAAGAACAATCTGCTTCTGGCAATAGAGAACAGATCAGGAATGTAGAGAGAAAGTATGATTTTCGTATATCTGAAATCTGAGACCAAATGACTCCTTATATAGGAGTTTTCCCAAACAATGCAACTCTTGGCTGCTCGCAACCTTTCCATCAAAGGTAGTTATATGTGAATGGTTATGATGGGAAGTTAACAGCGGTTGAGATAAGAGTAGTTAACTATAGTAAATCACATTACTACTAAAATCCATTGATGACACTAAAATCACCAACAAATCCCCCCCATTTTAGTGTAATCCTTGATCTACTCAGTATAACGATCAAACAAATGCATAAATGAAATGTCTTGCGATTGAATTTCATCTTAGTACA
>PYAF01001578.1:1399274-1435675 GCA_007407185.1 Glycine tomentella | reverse complement strand
TCTTGTGATATACCTCCACATACATCATCTGAACACATCAGATTAAGAAACCATTAAAAGCCGTTATGCTTACCCTCATATACACTGTATTGTCATAGGAATGAGTATGAGTTTAAAAACTCCACAGTGTTTAACAGTCGATCATGACTTAGTTGTCTCTTTGAACCTAGTTCGTGGGATCTCCACTCATCAAGGTAGATTTACCGCGATGATCAACAATTGATAGGCCTTAAACCCATTCCTTTCGACAAATTTTCAACTAGCTCTCTAGGAATCCCTTTAGTTAATGGATCCGCTATGTTCTTTTTAGACCTTACATAGTCTATTGAGATGATTCCATTCGAGAGTAATTGTCTTACGGTATCATGCCTACGACGTATATGTCTAGACTTGCCATTATACATGACGTTCTTAGCCAAGCACCCCTACACTTTCAAGTATTTCAAGGAAGGTTGCTTTCTTTTCCATACTTCGTATGGTATCTCTTTGTCTTCTTGTGAGGAACTCTATTAATAATATAGTTTGCCGTCAAAATGGCTTCCCCCCACAAGTTCTGTGGTAAACCGGACGTGATTAACACAGTGTTCATCATTTCTTTTAATGTCCGATTTTTTCTTTCTGCAATCCCATTTGATTGCGGTGCATAAGGAGCAGTCGTCTGATGTATAACCCCAAATTCTATACAGAATTCCTCGAAGGGGCCATCATATTCTCCCCCACGATCGCTCCTTATAGCCTTAATTTTCTTGTTAAGTTGATTCTCAACTTCATTTTTATATTGTCTAAAAATAACAAGTGTTTCATCCTTACTATTAAGTAAATAAACATAACAGTATCTACTGCAATTATCAATAAAAGTAATAAAATATTTCTTATTACCCCTAGATGATACAAATTTCATATCACATATATCAGTATGTATTAAATCTACCAATTCAGTTGATCTATCAACAGAAGAAAAAAAAATAATTTTGAAAAGTACAGAAAAACTGATTAATCACACAGATAAAACAGAAACACTGATTAATCACACAGATTAATCGTTCAAAAGTACAGAGAGTAGACAACAGTATATAATACAAAAAGATAGAATATACTGAACCCAGATTCAATCAAATTGTCTTAAGATTGTTATATCTGTTAGTTAATTTAGAATTTGAATATATCCAATTGCACAAGGGGCAGAATCTGAGTAATTAAGAGGAACAATATAATCTACTACAACTGTACAAAAAAAACAAATTAAATAGAACCTGTATGATAAGTATGAATCAGACATAGATGCAAAGAGATGAAAGGATCCGAGCCCAACAATGTTGTCTCCTTAAGACAATTTGTTCCCTCCAATTGATGCCAAAGGTTGATGAACAATTGTCTCTTAGGATAAAACGAATCAGCGTTTGAAGATTGATGACACTTCAAATCAATAGTCCAAACGAACAAAGCTAATGCTTGAGGAATCACTCAGAAAGAATGAAGAGTTATGTGATATGAAAATGTACTAATGTCTAAGCGAGAATATCAGAAAAGATTAACTATCAAAACTCTATCAGTTTTTTTCTACTTCTTTTTCTGACTGTCTTTGTGTCTATTTATAAACAACAAACAACCCTGGTGAAGAGTTGCCGGTAAACTATCGCGACTCTTGGCGATGAATCATCTAATCATTGGTTATCAGAGCGGTTGAGAGTAGTTATTTTTCTAACATTTCCCAAAACGGTTAGGAATAGTTATTATTTTGAATTGTTAACCACCTCTTATTCATAATCCATAGAGTTTAAACAAAAACTCCAACATATTTTTTATTTATTATAACCCAATTCGCATTCCAAGGACTTTCATGCTCAACTCATATAGGAAAATGATGACGGTAATCACAATCTTTGGCATCTTTTTAGTCCTCTAAGTTTCTTTTCGTATATAAAGTTTTCTGACTCGTCATTTTTCTCTTCTGTCAATCTTTGCTATTGTCTTTTATTTTCCATCATGGTTATGTACACCAATTAATTAACATAATATATGAAAATGTATTTTTATTGTGAAAAATAAGAATTATAAACATAAAGTATCAGATATTACATTTAAATAATTAGAATTAAAATAAATTTTTAATTAATCATGTAATTATTAATTATTAATTAATTTTAATCACATAGTCGTATAATCTAAATTTATGATTTTTACTTTGTATAAGAAAGCATCGCCCGTGTTTATATGCCCAACCAATTCAGTATTCAGTGTCAACTAACTAGTGATTTTGGAAGACAACTCCAGAGTGCTAGTCGATCTATTAATTATATTCTGGTGTACATAAAGAAATTCATAAAAAGAAAAACTCAAACTAACTATCAGTTCATATATTTTTTCCAACGTGTAATAAGTAGTATAAAAGGATTGAGATGTGCCATGCACGTATCAATTTCAACGTAAGGAAAGCTGAGCTTGTTCGTCCTCAAGCTCCTTTTTCTCTTTACAAATGGTACCTGACGAAGAGGCTTAATGAGCTTTGTTTTATGTTTTCTCACTTTTTTTTTTAAATGTGATTGATTTTCAGATGAATCTCTGCGTAACTCTAGGTTCCCCCGGTCTATTAATAGAAGACAATATTCTGATCCTACTGGACCTGTCTAGTACCGAAGACAATATTTTTCGGTAGATTAAGGTTTAGACTTCAGCGTGGTTTATTAGATGGAAGAGATTAGAGTTCAAACTTCTAAACTTAAATTTAATTAGATATTTTAATTTTAAATTAAATAGTTCTAATTTTATTTTTATTTTTAAATTTTGTATGTAAAACTTAAATGCATGTTATACCATCGATCAACAAAGTTAATGACAAAGATCAGTTCTTAACATGCCTATAAAAGCTAAAACTAACAAATTTTTTCTTACATGGAACTAAAACTTTAAGTTGCGGCAAATATAACAACAAAACGAATAATTAAACCTTTTCTCTGTTCTGGGATGTAGCCGTAACTTTAATTTTGACATCATTCTATAATGAAGTGCTTCAGTATCAAAATTGACCATCACCTTATATATAGTAATATTGTGATGTGATATATATATATATTTGGAAAACAACTTTTGTTTTGTTTCACGCTATGCCGGTGCTTTATTAAAAGTAAGAAGATCAGGTGGACTTATTTTTTGAGAAGGCAACTGTATGCAATGTTTGATACTTTGATGCAAGGTTCTAAGGGGACCTTTGAAATAAATACAGAAAAAAATGAAATGTTTGTATTTTGCAGGTTATTTCAGCATCTTCAATGGGAGGGAGGTACTTAGTAAGTTACTAAGGATAAAAAATTGTTTCTTAGAAAAAATTATGCATTGGAGAGTATCTAGGTAACATGAAAGTTCCTTCACAAAAAATTTGAGTTTCTAATATAAGAAATTTTTTCTAAAATTTCTTATTTTTCAAATATCACCAATCAAGAAAATTTTTAGGAGTTTCTTGCAATTTTTTGCATTGAAGCAAAATTTGGTTAAAGTTCTTATGAGTGACATGACAATATAACAACCACAAAAAGATGAATAAATGACTTTTAGAAATTCATATAAACCTTCTCCATTAAAAATGCTCTTAATAAGCTTATAGTTTCATTCACGTCTTACTTTACTTTTCAAGTAGTCTTTAATTAAGTTGCATATCTTCTCTTCATTTTTTTTTTCTATCTTCTCTTTCCTCCTTAAATTCTCCTAAATAACACAAGTTATTGATTATCCAATAAATTCACACATTTTAGATTTTCTCAATTTAATTGATTTCCTTTTAATTATCGCAACTCAATTTATAATCCTTCTTTTCTTTTAAGGTTTCTTTAAATTTCAATGCATTTGATCTTTGTTGCCGTTATCATTTGAATTGTTTAGATTTTTGTAATTTCTTCACATTCTTTTTCTATTTGCTTTCATTGATATGATTAGATTGATAAATTTACAATTAGATTCCTTTAAAGAATAAATCAAATAGATGTCTTGTTTACAAATATTTATATTTGTTCAAGATCATAAAGTCATCATACCGACAATTGTCCGATGACTAAATCAAAAATAATTATTCTTATTTGTTTGTAAATCAAGACACAATAAACTTACAACACATTTAAGTTTGTAAAAAATACTTAGGTTCAATCTTTATAGAATTTATCCTTAAGAAGAAAAGATGAATTTTAAGTGTAACTAAATATTAATTGATAATTAATTTTATAGCCAATCTAAAAAGTTAAAGTTTGTGAAAATATTTTAGAGTATTATAAGTTCCTAATTATGATGATATTAAATAAATAAAAAAATCATCCATGAATTAAGAATTAGTAGAATGATATTAAATAAATAAAAAAATCATCCATGAATTAAGAATTAGTAGAATGAAAGAATTAAGATTTTCATCCATCCATCCATGAATAAGTCATCAACCCAAAGCTAATATAAATGTTAAACCCTTTAGAGGATTTTGATCCTAAAGTTCCCAAATACACTAGTTTAAAATCAAAAGGTGAAGAATATTTTTATTGAGACTTTGAATAGAAATACAAATCGAATTAATAGAAATTCTCGCTATAATATTGAATCACTGACCTTTTCTTTCTTTCTATTGTACATAAAAGCAACTTCAACCATCGTCATGATAATAATGCCACTAAACATTGCCTCTTTTCTTTCATTGACCTACAAACAAACTGTGAAAGCACCATTCTATGGGTCTAACATAAGCTGCATAATTAGCTACAACAACAATATTCACATGACAGCCTACGGGCATAATACCAAACGTGGCTAATACATTTAGTCGATTATTATATACGAAGCAACTAGATTATTCTACTGGAAATTATCCACAAATTGTATATCACTGGCAAACTCCTGATTGCCCTATGGATGTCTCGTAGGTAAAATTTGTTTTCCTCACACTTCCATTCATAGAACAAGAGCAACTATAAGGATGCAGCCTCAAATTCTTTCTTCCCTCCGTAATTATTTTTATAGGAAATAAGATAACTGTTGTTGCTTCCTTGAACCGCCTTCCCCATACAATTCATTCCACTGCTTTAACTCATTCATTCCTGCACCCTCAGCTGCGTAGCTTGCGGGAACCTGCGTTCCAAGAAGCAATCTTATCATCATGTCACTAGATTAATTCATATGAGGCATATGCGACGAAATTCAAGGTAAATCTAAATGTGGATTAAAAAACACAATAGAATCCTACTTGTAATAGAGGAGTCTTACCTGACTCTTTGCCTCTTTGAAGTCCTGCATGTTCAAAGGTCTAAGGGTAATAACTCTTTCTTGTTCAACTTCCTCTTCTGTATCCAGAGCGTCTTGGACATCGTTATTCTGTCCTCCAGCACCCTTCTGCTTTTTCTCCTGCCCCAAACAAATGGAGAAATCGCCATGATAATCATATAATCACATGAATACATTAGATCTTTAAAAATATTGCAAATTACCAGAGTCTTTAGCCTCTCTTGCTGAATTAACTCTCTAACAGGCCTGTAAGCAGCAGTTGTGCACAAATTCTGCATTTGACAATTAGCGACAGTAAAAAAATGAGTTAGGCACTTGCGCATCAGAAGCTGTGAAAGCATTTAATACGATAGTTACTTCCGTAGTAAAATAGTCAGAGAATTGTATAAACCTTGAGATCACTTCCGCTATATCCTTCTGTCATAGTTGCGACTTCCTTAAAATCAAGTTTCTCATCCACCTTCTCTTTTGCCAAAAGAGTCCTCAAAATCTTTTCCCTGTTCTCCACAGATGGCATCCCTACCATAATTCTGTAAACAAAAGATGAGCATTATAGTAAGCACAAATGATCAAAAATTATTACTGAGTTTCAGGGCATACAGATTGTCACGAACATATATAGCCTTCATATCTGCTTTTCCCTCCCTCGATTTAAATTTACATCAAAGAGGAAAACATAAACATAGAGATACATACCTCCTTTCAAATCTCCTAATTATTGCTTCATCGAGGTCAAATGGCCTATTGGTTGCAGCAAGAACAAGGATGCGCTCCCCCGAATTTGTCATAAGTCCATCCCAATGAGTCATAAACTCATTCTTTATTTTCCGCATGGCTTCATGTTCTCCAACTCTGGTCCGCTGTCCTAGCATACTATCAACCTCATCAACAAATATAATAGTTGGGGAGACCTTGGCGGCCAGTGTGAATAAAGCACGAACATTCTTCTCATCTTCACCAAACCATTTAGAGGTGACGGTAGACATGGATACATTAATGAAACTTGCGCCAGATTCGCTCGCAATGGCCTTTGCCAACATTGTCTTCCCGGTGCCAGGAGGCCCAAATAGCAATATTCCTTTACAAGGCTTTAGAAGGCCTCCCCGGAAAAGGTCAGGCCTTCGAAGAGGAAGCATAACTAGTTCTTGAAGCGACTCTTTGGTCTCATCTAAGGCACCAACATCAGAGAATTTCACACCAATCTCGTTTGCTGGTATTACCTCAGGCCTTATTCGCTTCTCAAACTCATTGTCGGGGGGAACTTCCTGTATGTCAATAGAAAATGTTTGAAATTATATATATAATTTACAGAAACAATAAAAAGGGAGAGGTTGCTATGCTTGTGTAAACCACTTGCAAGCATGATTTCAATACTATTCTATTGATCAAAAACAAAGTAGGAGGCTTACAACTTTGGATGCAGGAACTGCATTTTCGCCATCAGTTTTTCCCACTGAAGTTGATGATGTATCTGATTCAGCCTTTATATCAGGAGCAGGATTTTCTGCCTTTTTTTCTGGTTCCACAAGAGCTCCTTCTTCTCTCTGCTTTATTCAAGATGAAACAAAAATAGAGAAAAAGAATATACATATATTATCAGTACCCGGTAGGTATTATTTACAACTTAATGTACATTCATGTCATGCAGCGCAAACCTCAGACGTGACTGCTTGGGCTTCTAATTTTAATGTATCTCTTACACTGAATTTCCCCTCCTGGAATATACCCAATGCATGGGACAAACTGTTTCATAAACAATAAGTAAGTACAATAAATTTACACAGTACATGTAATTAAAGTTGCCAGTCTCACCTATTGCATGGAATAACCAATTTTCCATTTCTGTATTCAGGATCTTTGCTATTCATTAAATAATAAGAAATTGCTGACACGACAATCTCTTCGATATAGTTACTGAGAACCAGTGTATCTGCCACACAGATGGAATCCAGGTCATCACAATCAAGATCATTGTCTGCAAGCACTTCCATGATATGGTTCCTGTTATCCTGAATCTGTATCATCTTCATGTCCTCTTCAAATTGAGACTTCCAGCTGACAAGACAAGATTCATCTTCTGGGGGGCTGATTTCTATGTTGTAGGGGAAGAGGGAAGCAAGTCTCTCATCCACTTCTTTGTAGTCACTACCAGAATCCAGAACTCGTGAACCAAGAATCAAAATTGGTCCATGTAGTTTATTCAGCATTGTCTTGAATAGGTTATATATCCTTTGTGATCTACACAATAAATTGTCAACATCCCGCAAGTATAGAACAATGGGATAGGTTTTTGACACATAAACTAGAACCTGCAAGTGAAATTTTTACTTTTCAAATCATTGTTCATGCAAGCCTTGTTCAGTTCCAAAAGACAAGTTAATGTTAAAGCCAAAATCTGTATATATATATATATATATATATATATATATATATAAGTTATTCTATTCTTACAACATTTTTCTACAATATTTTCTTGCAACTGATTTTGTCTATCTCTCCCCTACCTCTCCATCACATCACTAATCTTATTCCACACTTTCTCTCTCTTCCTTCTTATCTTTTTCCTATTTGTAGAAATGAGTAGGAATATATTTTATAAATAAAAAATAACATTACCTTATAAAGAGTTTGTATGAGAAGCTTCTCATCAAAAGGCCAGCTGGTTATGTGCTTCTGAGGAGCTGGAGGTAGATTGAAGGATATACGGAATCAGGCGATAACATGACCAAATTAGAATAGCAACCATGTGATTCAGAACTGATATGAATATGACTTAACATTGTGCTAGGGCTCAGTTTAAATGAACTATTTAATAAGTGCTTACAGGGAAAAAAATAAAATAAAATGAATCAAAAAGGTAAAATGCTTCAAACTTCTGTTTTAAGTTAAAATCAAATTATCTACTTCAACATTCTTAGAAGTCCACCCATTAAAACTTTCCATAAATTTAAGTGTATAGTCGATTTTAACTTACGAGAATAGTTTAATTTATTTACCTTCCTAATTCATCTTATTTTCTTCTCCTACAAATATTTGTTGAAAAGTTTATCCAAAGTGGCACTGGTTTTCACTCTAAACAAATAACTTATGTACTAAGCCAATCCTATTAACTAATAAATTGTAACGCAACATTAGAAAGCATCACTTTTGACGTATGCGTTTAAAGTTAATTCAAGAAAACATGATGACATAGTATCCTTTTTTTCTCAAATTATGCTGCTGGCATTCATAGCATGCCTAAATCAGGTTCTCTGTGTAAAACTAAATCTCCAGCAGATGGTAACAAGCAATAACGGAAAACTAATAATTCTAAGTTTTAACTAATCTTTTCAAATGTTTCTTGAATCAACCTGAATTTGTAGGATTGCTTTGTGAAGCAAGGCTACTGATAGTTGCAGAAGCAGATGCATTCCTACGCATCTTAGGAGGGTTACTAGATCCTTCAGCTTGCCTGCAAAAGAAAAGGTAAAAATTCAGATATAGGATAAATAAACTAGAAGGGAAATTATATATCTTTCCATAGTCATATGATAAACATCAATTCTTCTTACAATGACCGTAGGTCAACGCCACTGCGCTGCCTGTGGAAATTCCCTGCAAATAAAAGCTTCTGGTTAGAGATATGGTTTTATGAGTTTTTAACAAATGCGCATCATCTGGGAATGCTAATGTACAGAATTAACCAGTAGCTATTAAAACTTGACAACACGTGAAACAACCACATCTAAAGCTACTTATACCCCCCTGCCCAACTCATCCAAACCCTGAATTTCTGAAGCATGCTTTCATCAAGTAAAAATAAGAAAGTATCAACATTTACTTTTCTCCTGATAAAATTTAAAAAACTTCTTGAAACCAGAACAAGGCTGAAAAATTATGTATCATAGATTAATAAAGCATTTGGCTATTATTATGTCGTGTGTGTTTGGAACCTCCACTCTCTCTCTACATCTTCTAGAAGCAACAAGAAGTTAGATGTGTGTCCAAACACACTGGAAGTTCTCCCCCCTAGATCAGAAAATGTTCATCAATTTGTACCTTTAGGCTCTTCCCTCTGTTGAAAGATTGAAAATGACCCAAATAGGTCAGATAGCCGCTCCAAAGTTGTCTCCGAGGTAGACCTTTTGAAAGACTGCAATCAGAAACAAAGGAAAAAGAATTAAACACCAGTGTTAAGTAAAAAAAGCATGACATCCTCATCTATAATGCTTAGAAGTAAAAGCAATCAAAGATAAACTAGAAAGAGCGTACAGATTCTTTGTTGGAAGAACCATATCTACTCTGAATCTGCACAGATGACAAACCAACCATTATGGACATAATTGACTTGAGAAAGTATTAAATGACAGCAAAACTTTTCATACCCACCTTCAGTGAAAAGTCAGTTAAATCTAACAGAAGCAACTTTGCCTCAAAGTAGTGAGCTAAAGCCTTGGCAAGCACTTGTTGGTAATGTTCTGTAAGACATCATGAAGGGGAGAAAAATTTAATGAGCTTGATGGTGATTGTAGAAAGTAGAAACATTAGGTTAGACTCATCAGAACAGCATATTCCAACTAACCTGCTGGCCCTGAAAGCAGAATACTCCTGCTTGCAGGAGCAAGATTCCGTGTATACCTAGAAACCTCGGCATGCTTCAAATGGACATAGCCAGCACTTATTAGCAATACCCGTGTCTGCTCTCTGTCATCACGTATACAATGGGAAGGGTTATATCAGAACAGAGATTAAAATTTAATTAATTAAAAAAAGTTGTAGCATTAGATATTTGGTCAAATGAGAAAGGCTAACAAGCACTTAACACCTTCTTTTGAACATTTATATAAATCATAAAATCTTAGGACTCTCACTTTTTATTTACCAAGTTTCACTTATAATTTTATAGTTTTCAATAATTTTTTAACGTACATGATACCATTTAGTAACATACAGGATTAATCCGGAATATCATCTAACTCTGTCTCTGCCACATGTAATTTATTGACTGGCAGAATATAACTTACAAAATACTCCCAGTTATAAAGACAAAAAGAAAGAACAAGACTTAGCACGAAAATCTTAAAAGAAAGACAATAATCATAACAACTAAATCATGACTTTCCAGAAAATGAAAATTTTGCGATAACATAGTTACTCTATAACCAGGATAATAGAAATTATATAATGTTGGAGAATATTAAACTCTTTTTTATAATCCGGGGACAGTGCATGCATATAAGAACACTGATGCACTATATTGTCAATGGTATGAACACAAGAGTAAATGTACAATTCCAACCGTGTAGGAAAAAGAATATGAACTGACTAATTAAATATGAACAGTTAAGTATTTAAATAGGACGATGCGTGTTTGCAGGCACATAGTATTGCATATTAGAAAAGGAGGAAAAGTTTGTTATGAGAAAATACCTGAGATAATAAGGGAATTGATCAAAAGTGACCTTGCTTTCTCTGCCATCGACAACTAGTCGTTGCATTTCGCGCTCCATGTTCTCCGGAGTAACGCCGTTTGAGGATGAATATTCATTAGCACCCCATTTCGTAACGCCTTTTCCAGCCAAACCAATTCCCACTCCAACTCCCACCCCAACACTCAACGCCGATAACAATACGTTTTTCTGTTCCATCACTACAAATTTTTGTATCTTCTATTTCTATTGATTAACTCAAGTTCCTCTGTTTTATTTTTTCAAAACTTAATCTGTGAATCCCCGACAGGGGAAAAAAACGTACTAGGAATGAAGAAAAATTGAAAGAGAAACAGGGAAAATTGTTTTTTTTTTTTTTTTTTTTAAGGAAGTGTTTGTGTGAATGGTGTTTCAGAGAGAAATGAACGGATCAGGAAAGAGAGGGAAATTTTAGTTTACGGCGGATGGCAGAGTTCCCGCTATTTGTGGAGCGGCCATTCCTCTTCCAAAGAGGGAAAAACACTGCTGACTCATATCTCTATTCTGTTACGTGTCATTCTTTTAACGGTTTATTTGTCGGTCTAACAGTTTTCTTTTTCTGCCCTTTCTCTTCTTCAGTTTTAAACTATCAGTATTTTTTTTTGGTGGAGTTTTAAACTATTAGTATTCTACAATATATTCTCTCTTATGATATTCTACTATAATGCAATTAAAAATAAAGTACTTATACATGATCTACTCTATTACAACAAGTAGTTATTCTGTCAAAAAAAAGTAGTTTTTTTTGTACTGCTGCTTTCCGGTACTAATGTGTTTTTTATTTGATTTTAATGCAGGAACAAGATCTGTAATTGGCAAGTGAGGGGAAATGCATCAACCATCCATCATGTAATTCAACAAGTTGCTTGCTACTTGCATTCAGTACCGGCACACTTTCCTATTTGTATAGGAGTTGATTAAATATAAATGGCACAAACTCATATACAATTTACCACTGAAAGTCAGATATGGAATCTGCTTTGATTGGTACATGCAGATCCACCATGTTTGGACTCTGTGTGGCACGTGATGCATGTATGGAATGCAGTGGCTGAAGGAGTTTGACGCATTCACGTATTCAATTAATTGGATGAAGATAATATAACTCATTTTATTTTGCCTTTATTCTCCTTAAAGTATAGTATATTCAAAAATTGAATCATCCATTCTTTATCCAATGGTGTCATACATGAATATGTGAATGCATGAAATCCAATTCTAAATCCGCAGCTGTATGGAATTGCCTCCCAAGTGGAACTAACAACTATTTGGTACTATTTTCTTTTTATTTTTTATTTAAATAAAGTATAAAATACACACATTTAAAAAACACTTAAAATGATATAGAAATACGTATATTCAAATCAAATAAATAAAGTAAAAAATAAAAATAATTTATATTTAAGAAGAAAATAATAGCTTTTAAAAGTTTTCCAATATAAGTAAGATTTAAGATATATATATATATATATATAAGAATAATTAATTTGAGAATTAAAAATTAATTAACATGAAAAGATTGAAATCAAACAATACTTTTAATTTTTTACACATACACATTTTATATACTTATATAACATTATCACTTAATTTTTATATATGACTAGATTACTTTATCTTCTAAAATGAGTTGCTTACCAAAGTCAGATTCTATTTTTTTCTTTCTTTGGTATTATGTTTGTTCTCAATTAATATTAATGTACTTCGTTGGTATATGCAAGAGCTGCAACATAAATATTACCTAAAAGGATTAAGAATAAACATATATAGAGTAAATTATATTTGTATTTTCTGTATTTTTTTCTTAAATTGTACACGATACAATTAATTAACATTAATTGAAACACATAAACAGACAAAATTGTCTATTAGAATAAATTGCACTCACACCCCATGTAATTTTTACAAATTGCACCCAATATCCATCATTTTTCATAAATTAATTTTACCTCCTTTTGTCAACGTCGTTAACTAACGCCAGTATCCAGAGAACCAGACGCAAAGGTGATGGTAGCTGAAGCTACGATGAGAAACGAGGAGGTGGCGGCAACGGTTACGGTGGAGGCGATGACTACAATGGTGGTGGTTGTTCCGATGGGAGTGGATGCGCTCGAATACCGTGTTAATGGGTGAGAACAACAATGAGGAGGAACAGATGATGCTACCGTGAGAGAGGGAAGAGGAAAAGAAGGAGGTGATAGTGGTAATTGAAGAGAGGTTGTTGAAGAAGATGAAGGTTTGTAAAACTTAAAATGTGAGTTTGAAAAAGATGAAAATATTTTAAACATAAATTTTTATTAAAAGTCATGTGACCAGTATGTGTCTACTTTATTTTAAATTATTAAATGGTATTGAAAAGAGAGGAAATCTGGATACAATATAAACTAAACAATTAAGAGATTTTTTTAGGATATCAAATGCAATTTAAAAAAAAAAATACAAGGAATGTTTACTCTATATTATATGGAAGGGTAAAAATCATTTTCTAAAGAGCCATGTTAAAGCTTAATTCCCTATGATAAAAAATTACAAACTCAGAGTAAATTGTCTTACGAGACCCGCACACTAGCAGGCAAATTGTTACAGAACAGCCCTAAAAAACAACACGTGAGTAAAGAGTGTCGAATTGAATGCAACGTAGTCCGTATCACAAAAACGTGTAGAGCCTGAGCCTCCTCCTGTCTGTCAACGAACCCAGTAAGACAGGTAATTTATGATCACCTTAATTATTTGCGACGTCTGTTGGTTACTAAATCTGGATTGCCTTTCCTCATCATCGCTACAAACTCATCATAATTAATTCTTCCATCCTGCAACAAATTTGGGGATGAATGATTAAAATAACACATAAACAGAGAATATACAAACATCTAAAATGTCATTTTAGGATAAGCATCAATCAGAACAAGGATAAGGAAAAAAGCAACGTACATTGTCTGTATCGACTTCCACAATGATTTCCTTTATTGTTTTCTCATCACCCATATTATATTTTTTAAGGGTAGATTCCAACTCTTCCATTGTGATGTAGCTACGAAAACAGAATCAAGTACATGAAATCAACATATGAGTCAAGGAAAAAGAAAAAAGAAGACCAGTATCCTCTCACCTTACTCACTAACATGAGGTCATGTTCATGTAATGAGAGAGACAAAAAACTATAATAAGACCCATCTTTATTTTTGTATGACTCGTTAATTTTAATTTTGTCTTTCACCTTAGCATGAACCTATCAAGTTAGTAAATGATATGAGATGATTTTGATCCAAATAAAGAGATTACCCGCTTCTGTCCTTGTCAAAATATTCAAAAGCTTTATATAGGTGGTCCTCTCTTTCCATTCTATTCATGTGCATGGTAGCTGTTATAAATTCAATGTAATCAATGGTCCCATTTCCGTCTACATCAGCCTGAGAACCAAATAATTATGTCATAGTGGAAGAAAAGCCATCATTGAAATCAAGAGAAATGGTAAACTTATTATCACAATATTAAGCAGCTCAGAAGATATAATCCAACTATTTTCCCAGCATTGTTATACCAATATGATCATTAAAATTTCACTGGACAATAAGGGTATTCTGTAAATGCACAGCATATTCAAGGACTAACTGTCATCTTAATCAGTAATCACAATTCACAAGCACCAATCTAGGTTTGGGTACATAAAATCATCAAGACGAGGTGAAGTTGCAGAGAATAAATTTATCCATATATCCGGGGTGTCATCATGCGAGAGCATAAAAGCACAGGAGAGTTAACGTTAGTGTTTAACTTTCTTTAATTTTTTTTTAAAAGTTACCAAATGAAGTAAAGTTAACTGCAGGGGAGTAGGTAATACAGAAGTACCAAAAATTTACTCCACCTAGCTAGGGTATAATCAAACAAAATAAAAGAAATCTTACCGCTTCCATCAACTGTCTTACTTCAGACTCAGAAACCTTAGTACCCAGTTTTGGCAGACCAACTTTCAACTCTTCAAAAGTGATTGTTCCACTGTTATTTGTGTCCATGGATTTAAACATTTCCTTCAAGCCAATGATTTCTTCTTCAGAAAGGTTTTCAGCAATAACCTATAAGAAAATAAAAGAACTTCCATATATAATCCTTTGATCTAATTCAATTATGAATTCCTTCTCTCTATTTAGTTTCTAATTTGGCATTTTGATTGACATATACCTTTTTCAATCCTTGAGGCTTTTGGCATAATGGTAACTCTATATATTACACTAAAAGCTTGATTATGAAAATATTGATCAATACAACAAAAATGATGATAAAAGATTATTTACCTTCAGAGCAACTTTCTTTAGCTTGTTCATTGCCCTGAATTGTTTCATTCTGGATAAAACAGCAACATCTAGAGGCTTATCAGATGCTCCATCTTCTCTCATCCAAGGATGATCTGGAGTATATATATATATATATATATATATATATATATATATAACATTTTATAATGACTGGTTGACTCAAATAGGCAAATTGCCAAGAAAGTTATGGCTCAAATGCTCCATACCAGAGAAAAATGAAAAAAGAGAACAAGAGAAAGCACACTGGTATATGTGTGCAGGTATATGCATAAGAAATATATTATCTTTGTCATGTTGCTTGAGCAAGTCAACTAACAAAGAAGTAGCATAACCCAATCATATGAAAACAATTTTTTTTTAAATAAAGTAATTAATGCATGTATTGTCAATTATTGTTACATGTATTCTAAATAACATTTTAGAACCAAAACATGTATTTGAAAAAAAAATGTTGTCATTTAACATTTCTAATGGAATATGAATTTCTTTTGTTGTCACTTCTTATCATCATTTTTAAAAATAAATCAATATATTCAATACTGTAATACTCACTAAAACTTAAAATCTTTTCAATATTAATATAATATTTTTTTTAATTCATCCTCATCCAAAGTTTTCAATATCAAGGATTCAAATTGACTTTCAACAGAAGTAAATTGATCTAATATGTATACAAAATAATCAATATGAAAATAATATTTAGTTAAAGGTCTGATCTAATGACTAACCTTTTCACTAAAATATTTCTTTTTTATAAATTATAAAGTTATGCATGAAATTTAAGTACTATACTAATTTCAATAGTCTTTTTTTGGGTGAGATGAGGAGGTAGAGCCCCAAAACAAAATTATTCTTCTTAACCTTTTTTAAAAAATAAATAATAAAATTGCACTTAAATGATTTACAAATCTTAAAACTCTGTAATTTTACTAATGAAATAATATATCATATTAAAATAACATTTATAGCCTAATTATAAGAAATAATGAAATATGAAAAATATTTAATTGAGATTCTAAGACAACTGCCTTACAGTTGCCACAGCGCTGCTGAGGAGGGTGAGCCTCGTCACAATGCTAAAGTGTTGCCTAGTGATCTGATCACATCACAAGTGCAAATCTTAAAAACAAAACAACCTCTCTCCTAGTTGGGGTGGGGCTAAGGCTGCATTTATCCATATACCCCACTATGAAAGATCCTCATGGAGTAATTTTAGATAGTGTCAAATTTTATTTTTTAGGTAGTGTCAAATTTTATTTTTAATTCTAATTAATTATATAAATATTAAAAAAAAATTCTCCACTTAGTAATTGTAAATTTTATTTTTTAAGTAGTGTTAAAGGACTTGCTGGTCCTAAGTAACTCCGCCACTGCTCGGGACTGGGTCACCCTCTTTTAATGGGAGACAAGGTGGCAATCACTTTCAAAACAAAAAGTTAACCACAAAACAAAATCATGCATACTACTTGTCAGGAGCAAAGCTTTTTTTGTTCAGGAAATAGTTACACATCTTCCGTGACTTCTACAATGAAGAAAAATTGGCATAAATACACATGTCCTAACCTACCATTTCTTTTCCTTTTGAGAGGGGATTAAGTGAATAGAGATATTTTAAGATGTGAAATAAAAATTCACGATCCTCTTTATCCTATCGAACGAGACATGGTACTACATTTATATTCATATCCTTAACAATGTCATGGATCAATCAAATGAGTAGTGACTAGTGACAGCTTCTTTCAAAATAAATATCCTATTTCTCATCAGTTTTCTCAGCCTCACTGTCACTTTGTTATGCATCCCACAGATTAGAACTCTCAAGATATGGTAAATATTATTATATATATTTCTTATCACTTTTGCAATTACAAGAAGAGTTAAACTTACTAAGGACTTCAACTGCTGAGAGCCTTTGTTTGGGGTCAGCTCGTAACATCTTCTCGACCAGATCTTTGGCACTACTTGATATGGAAGGCCAAGGATCTGATGCGAAATCAATATGGCCACGAAGAATAGCATCAAAGATACCATGTTCCTTTTCTTCATACAAAGGACAAAAACATAGTAAGAGAAAGATAGGAAGGCACACTATTGTTGTCATCAAGGCAAGGCAGCAAATAAAGGACAAGAAAAGGAAATTTCCATACTAAAACACATATGAACTAAACCAAACCTCAAAAATCTGAACCAAAAAGCAAATGTACAACCATTTAACATCCTAAATCTCACACAGATATAGTTACTTACGCATCAATGTTCAATTACAGCAAAAGTCAGGCTCATATTGTGATGCAGGATAATAATCTCAATTACAAAATTAAAATCCTAAATAAAACCGTAAAACAAGTAATAAACTAAACATGAAATATGAAATTGGTTACAAGAAGAGGAGGTTTACTTGACCAGAAGGGAGGGACACCGGAGAGCAAAATGAACAATATAACCCCAGCACTCCAAATATCAGCTTCGGGTCCATAGCTTCTACGCAGCACCTCAGGAGCAACATAGTACGCACTCCCGACAAGATCCTTAAACACGTCGCCTGTTCTGAAAATGGTTCGTTCAGAACCGCACAGGACGCAGCACACAGTAACAAGGGGAATTAACGAAACGGAACGGAACTAACCGGGCTTGAAGAACACGGAGAGACCGAAGTCCGTGGCCTTAAGCGGCGAGTTCTCGTCCTTGCTGAGGAACAGGAAGTTCTCTGGCTTGAGATCCCTGTGAATCACTCCCATGGTGTGGCAATCGTGGACCACCGTCACGACCTGGCGGCAGAGGTCGGCTGCGGCGCTCTCGGAGTAGTGGCCCTTGGCGATGATCCGGTCGAAGAGCTCGCCGCCGCCGCAGAGCTCCATGATGAGGTTGACGGAATGGCGGTCCTCGTAAGCATCCTTGAGCTCCACGATGTTGTGGTGGCCGGTGAGGTGGTGCATGATCTGCACCTCTCGCCGGACATCCTCCAAGTCGTCGCGGTGGACGAGTTTGCGCGTGGCAATGGATTTGCACGCGAATTGTTGTTTGGTGTGTTTGTGGGTCAAAAGGTATGTCACGCCGAATTGGCCGCGGCCCAGTTCGCGGCCGAAGGTGTAGGTGGAGCGGACGTCCTCCATGGGTCGGCCCAAGACTCGGCCCACGGAGGGCTTCGAATTGGGAGGAAGGACGGTGATGTCGTTGGAGTTGGAGCGTGGTTGGGGATGGTGATCGGAATGTGGCTGGGTTTGGGAAGAGGCTTCGCTGTTACAGTTCCCCATCGAAACGGTGTCGTTAGTGCGCTGCTGCTTCTGCAACTGCTGCTTCTTGGTGTTTACTCAATCAGGACTGAAACGTGAAACCATATGGACTTTGATGACTCAATTGAACGTTCGGTTTTTGGTACCGCCCACACCAAAACCGATTTTGACGCATTAATAGATAGCGTGTCGTTTAAGATTAACTAATTAACAGTTTAACACTAACACATATACCTATGCTCAATATATTTATTTAGAATAAAAATAAATAATCACACATATTGAAGATGTGATCCTGAAATCCCTGTCTTATTTTTGAAATAATCAGTTGTATATATATTTGAAAAAAGTTAACATTTGCTTCTCTCATTATAATCATCTTGCTGCTGAGTTCCCTTTCTCCTCGGTCCACGGAGGCAAAATGTAATAGTGATGACAACATATAACCTAGCTACAAGACTTTCTAAAACCAAAATACAAGCCTCTCGAATACTTTCTCAACCAGTGGAGTTTTTTTGAAGAAAATAGGACCATCAGAATTGGATAGTGAAATGTGAATACTTACCATTAGAATTTATGATGTCATCTTCATGAGCACATGGATGTTGTATTTCAAGGTAAACATAGTTGCTGATGCAGACCAGAAGTTAACTCTTTTTGATTCCTAGCTTACTCCCAACTTCCAATGCCCATCCCATAGTCACATCAGCAACTAAGCCAACTATGCATGTGATTTTGTCACCACGCACCATTCAAATGAATATCTTCTATAAGCTTCTCAAGCATGGCAGAGAAGGCTTTCACCACCATAACATAGTAACACAAGGCTTCCCTATATCACTTTTGTCATCCTCGGGTCCCAAGCCATCAGGGACTGAGACCAACTCGATGGTGATTCATATGAAGACTTTCTTGCTTGACCATTGATCTCATCACTCGCTTGTGGGAGAAGTCTGTGTTCACAAAAGTTCCATATGGGGAAAAATGGAACTGAAATAATGAAATTTTAATTTTAAAAATTGCAACATTTACTTAGAAAAGCCTTTAATTAAAATGGTGCTGTTAATCTATTTAACATAAATCTATTAAGCCTTTACTTATATCCAGTCTCAGAGGGCAGAAACTCTAATTCTTTGCACTTCCACATTATTAATGCCTTCTCTGAATATGTTCATGTGTTGGATTCATTGGTTTTCTTGTTCTTGGTCCCGTGCATGTGATTGTATTTTAAGAATGCCAACATATTTGGAACCGATTGCAGCTGTAAATACCTCTGAAAACTGGCAATCATAATTAATCTCAACCAACTTGGCTTTCCAATGCTATCAAACTGGCAATCAAAAGACAGTAGTATTTTTTCGCATCAGATCATATCTAGTCATTACCCAAGTCTTTCTTCAACTTCTTCACTTTGTGATTATATATTTCTGTTTCTGAAGTTTGAATGAACAATTTAAAATTTTCTATTCCCAATAAAGTAAAAATATATTCCATAATACCTTGTATGATTAGAATGTATACGAAAACTCGTGATCAAAAAGATTGATTCAAGAGGTAATTAAGGGATTTACACGAGATCATGATTGACCATATACAAAAGGGCATTTGTAGGGAGCAGCAGTCAATATCCTCGAATGAAAATTAATTTCACATCCAAAGGTTATATCTCATATAAGATATTTTGGTACGATGTATCTGGGATAAGATTTCTTCTATAGAATACTGAAAAGGTCTGATACAATTGGTAGATAATTTGGTTTTTATTATACATATTGATAAAAAATTGATTTTCTGGTCATATGTTGAAGATTTTATTGAAAAAAAAAATACTTCAATGATCTTTGCTTGATAAATTAATCTCATGACTTTTTTTTTTTTTTTTTTACAAAAAATTCCATGATTTATAATTATAGAAATTCCTTACTTTCAGCCATATTTTATTATATAGAATTGATATATAGTCAGTGCATGTGTCTTGCTTGATCTTGGTGTTACAGAAAGTGAAGCTGAGGATACTCTGAAAGTTGTTTCACAATTCACACCAATAAAGTTCTTATTAGCACGAGTGAGTGCCACAGGTTAGCTAGTCATGTCACTTGAACAGCAGTTACTATACTCTGGAAACCAAAGCCACATATATATTCCACAGATGAACATATTCCGAATCTTAATCTCGTGTCACCTCGTGAATGTCTTCCAATTTTTCCGTATCGAATATAACATATGCTTTCTTATCCATCCATTACTATACTGATTGCTGAAATAAAATTGGAATAAGACACTAGCATGCATGCATATGAAACTGTAATTAAAATTATAAAGCTGTTTTAAAATTTCTCACGACACTTTTTATTACAAAGAGAGAAGTATATAAAAATAAGTGATTTAATACAAAATTTTAAAAAGTAAATTATAAAAAATTATAATTTTTTATTGTGAAAATAACATTAATAAAAAGCATTGCGCTGATTCACCAAAAAAGAGAAAGAAAGACGCAATTTGCTGTATATGTGATGATCACCTCCAATAGAAATAAAACCAGTGAAGGTTTATCTTGCGCGCATATATCATGTAATGCTGCCTCATAAAGTATGGGATGAATTTGGCGATCACTTCTGTCAAGGGGAATACCAGCTGGCTTACACTTCCATAAATTAATAAGACATTTTAATTTATACAAAAAGTTTGCACATATTTGTTATAATTAAGAGAAAAATAAATAAAAATAAAAGATAATATATATAATAGGAAAAATAAGTTATGAAAAAGCATTCCATCTATCTGGTTTTATTTATCAGTTTTAAAATATTTTTCTGTTTCAAACTATTTATCATTAATTTTAAATCATTAAGAAAATAGTTCAGTAAAAATACATTAAGAAAACATTAATGAATTTTCTTATAATAATATTCATAAGACATAAATACACTAATAAATATATTAGCTAGCTATTAATGTATAGTGTAGTTAGCATTCATGGAGATTATTAATTTTATCATGCAAAATTTTTTTTGTTGTGCAATGGAAAGTAATGAGGATCAAATTTAAGTCTTCAATGAATATTATTTAAATCTTTTATTATTAGGCCAATCTTAATGGGTATTTTATAATGTGAATTGGTATAATTAGTTGTTTTTTTTTTTAACATATGCATTACCTGGCCTTAATGAATAGTTCAGAGGAAATGGATTTTAAGGGAGAAAGAAAAATTAGAGATTTTAATTAGATATTTTGTTTGGTTAAGAGGAGGAATTTTAACCAAGAAAAAAGGAAGGATTGTAAAAATTAATTTAGTTTTACACTCTTATAATTTTGAATTTCAATACATAAGGGTTTATTTAATTTAGTCAATACAGTCGCTTCTCCAAATCTCCCCAATATTGGAAAGCAGAACAACTGAATGAGGAAAGATGGTTCTCCTTCATTTGCCTTCCTTACAGCCTAAAAATTAAGAAAGATTTTTATAAAAAAAAAAAAAAAAAAAAACCATTTTTTGACTTTTGTTATTTCCTTCCAACCAAATAGCAGATATGATAAATAATGAAAATTCAAAGACCATTAAAGTTCTTAAACTCTGTGACTGCGTCGTATATGCATGTATAAATTAGGGACATGATATTATATTTGTAATTAAGAATAATGGAATAATATCTTACAGTTAAGGAATATGAAAGGGAATATATGACATCATATATAGGAGAAAGAGTAGGCAACTTGGACCATTGTTAATGTCGGAGATGATCGCATAAATTAAAGTGGAGAACCCGGCATATAACTGAACATGAGGTTGGTTAAAAAATTCGTGCGTTATTATGTTAACAACTTGGGTATCTCCATTCCCTCGGGACAGAACAAGTTTGAGACATGGAACTATGGAAGTCTTTGTCAAGGGAAGAAGATATTCCTAATAAACCCGGCTAGGGTTTCTTACATGAATAAATCTTTGTTCAATATATTCCTTTTCGCGCGTCTCTCTTTTATACATAATTGAACGGGTTACAATTATTTGGTTTAAATATATAATTAATTTTATTTCTTTCGTGAACCTTTAAAATAGAATTATTTCTATTACTTTCTTTGATTTTTTTTTCTTTTTTTCTTTTTATTTTAAAAATACAGGTAGAGAGATTTCAACTAATAATAATAATAATGAATTAGTTTTGTTTACAAAATTTACGCAGTTACTTCGCCTGGTTCAGTTATAACATTGTTCAGGTTATAACACCAAGACTTAATTTATCATTTCATAATATTCAAACGAATGCATAGATAATCTGTGTTATTAATATTCTATTTTACACAAACCACGTGTATCTTTAATTAAGGGAAGACTATTTAATTTGTTCAAATCAAATAAGATAATTATAGATGATATATATGATATTTTTTAAAAATATTTAATGCAACTGCATTTCTAAAATTAGATTTTTTTTAATATTTGAAGCAGCTGCATGATCCAGTAATCATGTCTCTCGTCATTAGTCATAACGATGGGCCTTCGATAGAAGTAGAAAGTTGAAATTCAGTAATCAGTTTTCGCTCTGTACTTCCATGGACCCCAACGTATGTGAATTTGTGTGCACATATATACAGCTTTAATTATTATTTTTTCCCTATTATGTGTCAGTTTAGAAACAGCTTGGTTGAAGTTTCCGATTCTAATTCTTCATATCGCGTGCATGGAGTATTGTTGAGGCTAATAAGCATCTTCTTTATATAGAGGTTGTTTTCAGCTCCATTTTCTCTAAAATTATTATCGTATCAAATCTTCTATTCGATATATCCTAGTAGGCCTTTACTGCTAAAACCATTCTCTTTCTTTCCTCGCTCCATCCCAATACATATCTATATATACCCGACTCAAGCTGATTAATTCCTCCATATTATTCATTCTTGTTAATTATTTGTTTTACTAGCTAGTTTAGTCATTATTAATTTATTGTAAAGGGGCCCTAGCTTGATAGGCAAGAGCCTTGTACCTATAGTGAGGAATGAACACAAAAATGGAGAGCATTGAAATTAGGATTCCTACTAAACCTGAGCTGCATGAGAGTGGCACGAAATCTGGAGCCAACAAAGCTTGGCTTCATGATCAGATTCAGAGTGTATGGGATTTTTGCAAGGAAGACACTGGTAGAGAAATATTTGCACTCAAAGCTGGGCTAGCTGTTCTTCTTGTGTTTTTGCTTATATTATTTGAAGCCCCGTGCCAAGTCTTTGGGCCTAACATTGTATGGGCCATTCTCACTGCTGTCCTTGTATTCGAAGACACTGTTGGTATGTTGCTAGCTATATACATCTAACTATCTAAGTATAATGCATTATATATCAATGTATAGATGTATTTTGTATATTGGATTTTGATGGGTACATGGTTGTGAATTATAAAGGAGCAACATTTAATCGAGGATTTAATCGAGCACTGGGAACCTTGGTGGCAGGAATATTGGCCATTGTTGTTTCTGAGACAGCACTATCCTGTGGCCATGTCGCTGAGCCTGTTATCATTGGCCTTAGTATTTTCATGATCGGTATAACTATAATTACATGTTCTCTAATTTTGTCATATACTAATATAAATATAAGACGGACGTACGTGGGTTAATTATGAATATGACAGTGTGACATCGTTCAGTATTTTCCAAAAGTAACGAATGTGAATGGTGTACATGTTTTAATCATATATATGATATTTTGATATGCAGCGGTCATAACTTCATACATGAAAACTTGGCCACCGCTTGTGCAGTATGAGTACGGGTTTAGGGTGGCACTGCTAACCTATTGCTTGATCATAGTTTCTGACTATCGAATGGGAAATCCAATTAGAACTATGTTCGATCGGTTGTATTCCATCGCCATTGGAGGAATAATATCAATGTTGGTCAATGTCTCTATTTTTCCTCTATGGGCTGGGGACCAGTTACATAAAGAGTTGGTCAAAAACTTTCATTCAGTGGCAGATTCACTTGAGGGTAAGTTCCAATAAAAATGGAAAATAAATTTATCATAGTTGTATAAAAAAAGACTTATTAATCAATTAATTAATTCTGTTTGAAAAGTTAATTAAATTGGAATATAGCCTTTAAGGTGTTATATAGTATTCTTTTGATTTGCAGCAAATATACGGTACCAACGTTATGTTTTATTTTTCTGTAATATCAGAATGTGTCAAGAAATATTTGGAAGATGTACCAGAGAAGTCTAAAGTCACCATGGCTAGCATAGATGCATTTCCAGACGAACCGGCTTATAAGAGATGTCAAAGCAGCTTGAATTCAGGGTCAAAGCTTGAGACTCTGGTATGTGTTCATACTAATAGTAGCACTTTTCAAGTTTCAGTTTTCAACTGCTGATCGAAAATAATGTGTTGCCTTTGTTCTTTGATTGCAAAGGCAAGATCAGCAAAATGGGAGCCACCACATGGTAGATTCATGCACATTTCATATCCATGGGCACAATATGTTAAAGTTGGGGCAGTCTTGCGATACTGTGCTTATGAAGTTATGGCACTCCATAGCATTGTACACGCTGAAATTCAGGTTTATTCATTCTTGCCTGTTTCTGTTTTAGCGTGTGTACATGCATGCTAGCTGTGATGTGACTGTGACTGCATGATAAATAAATTGTGAACTATTAATCAATAAGAATATTTGTAAATGTCTCGTCCTCCTATACACCACGCATGTCGGATACTTGGTGAATTCACTACTTTCACGCAAGAGATAGTTATGTGAGTTTTTTTCATAAAATTTATTTTTTCTCTTTTAACAAAATTTGAGTTTATTTCAATTCATACTCTTAATAAAGTGATGTATATTAAGTTATACTCTTTCCGTTCTTATTCATAGAACTCAATTTAAAAGTGATGTTGATTTCTTTTTATAAGACTCAATGTCTCAATTCATATTGTCCATTACATTAATTATTTTTAGATTAAAATACCTCTAACTAATTATACTGAAAGACAATTCATTAGAAGAGGAAGAATAAATCATGCTAAAAAATAGAGAGAGAAAAAAATATTAATAACATTGATAGTTTTAGAAAAAAAAAATATAAATTTAGGATAAAATTATTGTTATCAACTAAATAAAGCATTATGCATTAGTTATGTCTTCAATATAGTGAAAATCTTCTAATTATTAGTTGGTTTTCAGGTACCCTACAAATTGCGGGTTGTGTTCCAAACTGAAATCCAAGAGGCATCAAACCAAGCTGCAGAGATAGTAAGGATTTTGGGAAGAGACATTAGCCGCATGGAGCGGAGTCTGAAAAATTCCCACATTAACAGGCTTCATAGCTCTGTTAAGAGGCTGCAACGTTCTATGTACTTCCAATATTCTTATCTACTCACATCCACTTTTGAACCCCCTATCCTTGATAACCCTTCAAAGTCCTTTGCAAACAATATTTCACATATCTTCTACCATTTACCATATCAAAGGGAGATGGCAGAACAAGTAGAATGTTATCATGAGATAACGAGGAAGCAGTTGAAAAGACTATATTCTTGGCCACCTAGAGAAGTGGATGCTTTTGAAGAAGATAGTGAGAAAAACATTAAGTTGTTAGCTGGGGAGAGTAAGGCGAAAGCCTTAGAGAGTACTGCAATATTGTCATTGACTAACTTCGCTTCCTCGCTCGTGGAGTTTGTGGCAAGAGTTGACCATTTGATAGAGGCAGTTGATAAGCTTTCCAAGATGGCCAAGTTCAAGCCTAACAATAGGTTGTAGAAGGAAAGGTGCAATGCAATTCTGTGTGTGACATTCAAATTTTACTATTTTGGTAGGTAAGTTTAAGGATTGGGAAGTGTTGTCATGGACTATCGAAAAGATTTCCAAGTAACAAGAAGTATCCGATGTTTGATAGAATTAATATATTGTTGCTTTAGAAATATATTTGTTATTTAATTCCAACTATATTTTGACCAATTTCATTTTAAGTTTTTAACAAAACTCTATATAATTTTAGTCTGCTATAATATACGAATCATTGTAGAATAATATCTTAAAATTTTAATAATTAACTAAGATTAGTGTATTATGCATTTCAATTAATATAAAAACTTGCATACTTCTTAGTAAATATTTGATAATACATAATATCATTAATTTTTTTCCAAAGTACTTTTTCAGTTAATAAACCAATGCCATTTGTGCTTGTCATGTAATTTAACTTATATAATATTACACACACACACACACACACATATATATATATATATATATATATATATAATTTCTGATCCAATCGGTTACATTATTGATTTTACTTCTTTTCCAACATTCCGACTTCCATGATACGCTTTAAAAAAATGACTATAATTTAAGAATAAAACTACCCACAACTAGTTGCAGGAGAATACAGAATATGATAACAGTTGAAATTGTCAAACGGGAGTAAGCACAGCCTATGTAGCCAGTCATGCAGTTATGAAAGAGTAACCATGAGCTAAAATATTATCACAACATATTCGATCTCACTCAGTAAAGACTAAAGAGGCTTATTACAGACAGAATACAAAGGTCACACTGACAGACTTTACAAGGCAACCTGCTGTCACAAACTGCAAGACGTTTTATCAAATGAAAGATAATATGTACAGAAGGTAAAATGGGGAAAGAAAGAAAGAAAAACACCAACACCTTTATATTCTTCTTTAAGTATGTCAAACAACGTACATATTCTCTCCGTTTTAACAATTGACAGATATCAGACGACGACTCCAATCATCAACAATCCAACTTCAAAGAAAACAAGCAGATACAATTTTCCAACAAGGGAGAGCATGGCAACAAAAGCAATAACTAGCCTCAAATTTTACTGGGGCAGGATGCCAGCTTTAATTGTCTCTGATTGATCACTCAATAGATCTCTCCCACTGCTTGTACCAAGGCCAGAACTCCCCATCAGCGGTGCCATCAGACTTCCACCATGCACCCTGCCTTCAGGAACTGCTACTGACGTTGGTGTGTGACCATCTTCCCCAGATGGGAGACAAGTACTTGCAACTTCATTTAGGTTAACATCAGAACAAGTTATCACACCAGCTGCCCGTGGGCTACCAATTTTCATCATATCCACGTCCATATCTTGGTTAATGACTATCTGCTTCAGTTCATCCAGTTTACTAACATGAGTATCCTGAATAACTGGTCCCAAGGTTACACCTCCATGAACTCTCTTATCCAGCAGTAGCCCACTATGAAGTGCACACAGACCTGTCTTCCCCCTTCCAAATGAATTACAAGGGCCACCCTGTTGATGGATATATTCTGACCCAGGATGGCCCCAAGAGCATCTCTTCCTTCCCCCATGTGCATTGCAAAAGTCAATGCCACCTGGTGCACTCTTTCCACACCCTTCAAACTTGCATCTCTTGCCTCCTCCATGACGTACCCAATAATTGTTTTGTTGCCTGGCACTCTTCATGCAGTCAGGTACAGAACACCTCATTCCACCCGCATGTGCCACACAGAAGTTGGTACCTCCATGCACACTTTTAGTACAAATTCCACCACCGTGGTCTGCACAGCATTTTCCTCCACCATGGCCTTTGCAAAGTGGCGTGGTCCCCTCAGCACCTTTGGTGCACCCTGGTGCTGTACAGCGTTTCCCCCCACCATTTGCTTTGCAGAACTTAGTGCTTCCCTGTGCCCCTTCTGTACAACCAGAAGCTTGACATCTACACCCTCCACCACATGAGATACACAGACCTGATAAGCCTTCTGAGTTCTTAGTACAATTTTCTCTTTGACATCTCTTGCCACCATCATGCTGAATAGACAATCCAGATTTCCCTCTGGCAGCTCGGATACAACCCTCATGACTATATCTCTGGCCACCACCATGAGCAATACAGAAATTTGTATGTCCTTCTACACTGTTAGTGCAACTAAGATATTTACATCGCCTGCCTTCTCCATGAGACTTGCAGTATACAGTCCGGCCTTCAGCTCCTTTATTGCAGCCAGGTTTCTGACACCTCCTACCACCATCATGAGATATACAACGTCCAGAAGCACCTCTGACTCCCTTTCCACATCCCTCAACTTGACATGTCTTAGAATTGCTATTGCAATGTAGTGGTTGTTTCTGTTGTGTTAGTCTGGAAGTACAGGTGACTGAACTTTCTGGTCTCGTTGATGAGAGATCCAGAACAATGGGATTATGATCAAACTTCTTTTCACCCTGGTTTAACATTACACTAGCACTTGCATTAAGTGAAACAAGCCCTGGTTTCCATCTACATGAAGTTGATCCCTCATCTGCATTTGCTGTCCTGCTGAATACTAATGGTGTCTCCATGTTCAATTGGAAAGGTGGGGCCTGAGAGGGACTTAGACAAATACTAGTAGTATCTGATTCAGAGGGCTGTGTGGAAAGGCTCAACTCCAAATCAACCTTAGGCTGCAACTCAAATATCTTCAAATTTGAACTAGCAAGTTTTTTTGGGATTTTCACCTTCTCGTAGCCAAGATGAAGTGTAAAGTCCAGTTCAATATCCATAGGCATGGACGATTCCTCATCAATCTCTTTGGCTGAAGACAAAGCAGTAGCTGAACTCTCCTTGCTATCCGAGGAACTTGTGGAAAGTCCAAGAGACAAAGAAGAGCCAATGCTCTGACTCATACATCCATCAATTAAATCCCACTTTCTTTTCATTCCCTTTGAAGTTGAAGAACCATGGGTATCAAGTTGTAACATATTATTTGTACTACAATCAGCTCCCCTTACTTCAACTTGCATTGAGTTACCCAAAATCTTGAATGCATTTGCAGAACGGTTAGCTGTGAAACTCAAGTTCTGGAACCTCACATCCATGAAACATTGACTGTATAATTCTATACCTACTGATTAATTTCAACAGAACACTTGCCTGACTTCCACATAAAAAGAATTGGATATCTACAAAATTCAGGTTAGATTACAAGGGGAAAATGCATCCCCCACTGACAAATCCTGAAGTATCACATCAATCCATCAAATAGAAATAGAAGATTAAACTGATGTTCAGATTATCAGTTGTTGTAGGTGCACCTTAATTCAGCAAGATTTGAATCCTTCCAAAACCCAGCTTGTCAATCATTTTCTTCATGACATACCACATGGTTAGCACTAGAACTTCTTCCAAAATAAAAATGATTGCAGTCACATTTTGGTGTATTTGAGCATCAATTTATTAAAAAGAATAAAATAAAGAGCAACTTTTTTGTGTTTATATCAACTCCATTCATAACAACTACCAAGCACACAGTATCAAAAGACAAAAGAACACAAATATAAAAAAAGAAAACTGTTTGATCCAATAAGAAAAATAATTTGAAATTGATATTTTTTATCGATAACACTCAGTAGTTAAACAATAAAATTGATTGAAAAAGATATCCAAGTCTCAATAAAATAAAATAAGAAAACCAATATGAAAACCAGAGAATCAATTCTTTGTGCATGTTCCCAAATCCCCATTTTAGTTTTGAGTATCAGAGCCAGGACTGTTATTTTAGAGAGAAAAAACAGAAGTTTCCTTTTGAACAGTGACATCTTTATTAATTATTCTCTAAAATTTTGAAATGTAATATCTCCCCAAAACAAGCCAAAACATGATCAGAAAATCTTTGTTCGTTGATAGTCTCCCCCTAACAAGCCAATTCAACAGGGAATGGACACTCACTCTCTCAGATGCTGCCACAAGGGAAAGTTACATACTAATTTTTTACGGGGTGAGGGGGCTGATTGGATAATGCTACAGTGAAAGCCAGGTATCTTCCATACTTACTTTGAAATTCGGAATCGTTCGCTCAACATAAATAACCTACTAAGCGTAGAGCTGACGCGGAGAAAACAATATATCTCAATTAACGGCTCCAAGTTCATTCAGCAAATCAAATAAATAAGATTGAGATGGAAAAGGCACACAAATGATTGGTTTGAAAAACATAACAGCATAGTGTCGTAGATGAACAAGATCAACGGCGAATTAAAGAGGAATTAAGATTTAATACCTCGCGGTAATTAATAGTACTTCCTCAATTTGAAGTGATTTAGTTATGTAGTTTCCGCAGAGCTTGGGGAACGATTCTAGGGTTTTGACTTTCGACAGATTCGGATTATGATTTTTTTATGAAGAAAAGGAAGGGGGGAGGCGACACAAGACATTGATGATCGAACGACAAAGCCATCATCATTTCAGGCAATGGCTGGCCGCACTTACAACTGATTTGGTGTAGTTTCTTTTAGCCTTGAAAATTGAGCTAAGTTTGTTTTTTCATTTTTTCAAGTTAAACATATTTTTTTAAGTTATCAACCTTCTTGAAACAAATAACAGAACAGTGCTTTTTAATCAAGTAATTTATTATCACCTTTAATATATAATAAATCATATTGAAAAGAAAAATATATATACCAAAGTGTCAATAAAATTTACTTAGTATATGTTTAGGAAAAATGTTGGAAACACACTTTTTAAAAACATTATATATTTTTTCTAATTAATTAAAATTTATTGAAAATTAAAGTTTAATACCTCAGATCTAAATGCTACAATTTATTCCTTGAATTTGAAATCCAACTTATATTAATATTTAAAATGGACAAAACTAAAAAACAGTTCCTAAATCCATATTTCATCCTTCTTATTAGTTTATTTAAATATTAACTTATATATTTTCTTTAATAGAGTGTCTTAGTTGACACCAAGTATGTTCGTAAAACACACCTCCGCATTAAATATAATGACTTACATTTATAAATTATTATTAAAATAATATTCCATTAACTAAAGTAATTTTAAAATTTTCCAAATTAAATATTTTAAACACCTGTATTTTTATATTTTAATTGCTCATTTTTATTACGAATAATAAAAATCTTTCTTAAAATATATAATACTTTTTACACTTCATGTCCATTTCCAAATACCGGTATAATACACGGAATAATTATCAACAATTAAATCATGTTTCACATAATTTATGTAATTAAAATGTTCGTTTAAAATGAAATGACATAATTTATGAGGATTGCATAAAAAGGTAATAATCTATTCCTAAAACAGATACAGTATTATACTACATTTTTTTTCCCTTCTGGAGCAGCCATAAATAGAGTGCAGAATCATACAACTCTAGAGGTCATTACGTTTGAACCCTTTGCATGGAGATTATATTGCATTTCTTTTAACCCCTATTGCACAATTTCAAATAAGGTTATTGCAGCAAAGACGAGAAAGAGAACACCTCCGATGTAGGCAATAACCTTCAAAAGGAATGAAAAACCGTGTTTTTAGTTCATAGCTGCATAAAGGTAATATTCCAAAACAGAAACACAACTGTAGGTCCGAACTTCAATTGTAGTGCACTATCTACAGAATATAAAATGTGGTTAGAAGAGCATTAGCATTTTCGTACTCTTAAAATAAGGTGCTCTTAAGTCTTAATCAACCAAACTAGCATGAAGACTTCAGTTGGTTAATATTATCCGGGTGAAAGAACATGATCGTTCCCAACAAGGTCCCACTAGATGAACGTCTAACATGCCACTGAACTGCTCGTAGCAGTCATATATATTTTATGCTTGAATAGTGGAATTCCAGGGCAGAAAATTATGCACAGATGAGCCAGATTCTATAAGAAGCAATATTTAAGAAAATAATTTTAAAGACCATAACTCAAATTCAGCTATTTTCCCTAGTATTACGTCCTTTTGGTTAAATTGGTTAGTTATCTGCTAGAGATGATAGCATATGTCTAGAGAGTTTCACATTTATAAAAGTCTGGTTGGCTTACTCAACAGGGAGAACCAAGAGGTCGGAACCAACTAAATACAGCATGTCAGGAATGGAGGTTATAAGCTAGTTACCTTCTCTGACAAATACGTCCCAAGTAAAGAACCCCCAAGTACAGCTAGCTGCATATAAAAGACACATTGAGAATAGATCCCAGAGATATTTACAAATAAAATGCGTGAATAAGGAAGAAAAGGACAGTCAGTCCAAGAAATATAAATACATGAATTAAACTCTTCCAAAATTGTCAAGGTCTTCTTTGGATAGACTCATTTTCAGTATTTATTTATTTTGAGCTTGTTGTGGGTATTAAATATAGCTTATCACTTATCAGGAAGCAAAAAATATTGCTTGAGACCTGTTTTATCTGTTTTTAAATTATGGAGTAAGATGTTTTAGAATAAATTGAAAAAAGCCATCACAAAAGTGTTTGTTTAAACTTCAAAGAGCACTTAGAAAATAGGTATGAGTCATTACAGCAGCTCATTTTGCACTAGGCCTGTATTTACTGCCAGTTAATATATTTCCTTTTTCTTTGTTGCCCTTAAGTCGGAGATTTTGGCATATCCAATTTCCATATACTGTTCCAGAAGCTTATATTAAATACTATCATGCCATGTTAAACAAGGCATTTACTGTTGCTTTGAAAGAGCAGATCACCATATTGAAAGTTGTATCAATTGGTATTTAGAAAAATTACTGAAAAAAGAGTTACCAAAGTTGCAACACCATGACCGGCCAGTGCTCCAGCTATGACTCCAAGGGGAGAAGAAGCTGCTGCAAGGGCTGAATAGTGGGGGAAAAACAGTTCAGGATAAAGAAGGTGAGTTCAGTGCATGACAAGAAGCAAGATAGCATGTCTTGGTAGTTGAAACAAATGAAAATTCAACAAGAAAATTACATAAACTGAAATTGTATTGATCCAAATCAATTGGCACTCAACTCTTTTCAGGCCAAGCATATAAATTAGCTTCAAGATTTGTCAATGTCAATATTTATTTATACATTAGTTTGTTTAGTAGGTATTTCATAGCAAGATTTTTGTCTCCTATACTTTCAAGCCGAAGAATGGTAAAATCATAAGGTAAATTCATAAAAAAAAAATGATATTAATAAGGACAAAAATGATGTGTTCTAATTATAAGTGGTCCATATATAAAAGTATGTTTTGTGAGCCAATAATTCTAACTTTAGAACTCACCAATTGTGGAGAAAAATGACTTGTCACCCCATTCAGCAACAAAAACTAAGAGAAAAGTACTGGCAACTGTGCTAGCAGCAGATAGTATGCTAGCACCATTTCCAGAAAATTCAGAAACTGCTAGCTCTGCCTGGTTAAGAAGGGAAACATTAAATTGTAGGAACCCAATAAAATATTGTGAACCCCAAACATTGTGAACCAGTTCAAAGTGAAGAATACAAAACTGAGCTTAAACCAGTATTCATGTATCCAGCTCATTGTGCTGCATTAAATGATAATTAGATAACAAATATTACCTCCTTCTGCTCTTCATCTGATTTTTGGCCATCACTAGATGAGGCATCCAGCAGGGTAGAGACCCCAAAGTACACCTGAAGGCAATTCAGTATAACTTATCTAAAAACAGAAAATGTAAATAATGTGTGCCATAACAAACACTAATAGTCTATAAGCATTTAACCACACATGAAGGTTATATTTACCAATAGGCAAACAGCAGCAATATCATCAATAGGTAAATCAGTTTCTCCAAACCTGTGCAAAGCCACCTATTAGATAAAGTTTTTGAAAAGTCATTCATAGTCAAATTATGCTTTCACGTTACATGGTTTAAGCACCCAAAGGAAGGCATGGAAGAAAAGTAATGATGTTTATGGAAAAAAAGGAACTTCAACAAACTAGAGACATTTATCCATCACAAAGTAATCAACTTTTACAAATGATTAAAAATGTCTTCAAAAGAAATATGACATTGTATTATGATACAACTGTTTCATGGTTGGTCAAAGTTTCATACAAGTTGAAAAACAACATCGTGAGTCATTTTCAAAAAAAAATTCTTATACAATGTTTATCATTTTGTTTCATTGTTTACATGGAAATTAGCATAAAAAACTATTTTCACTCTTCCAGTATGACCAAGTCATAAAACAGCTTATAAACACAGTTCATAAATAAATATATGAAATAAAGAAAAAACCTGAATGGCAAGATTTCATCAATATAATGAAAGGTTCGTCCAAGGACAACAGATATCAGAGTCATCGCCCTGCCAATGACAAATAAATACTACATATTAATGATTTGAAGAGTATGTATAACTGAAGATATATGCATCATATAAAATATTTGGCATTTATAAAAGTGACATTTTGTAAATGTTGACATGGTTTTTTGACTTCTAGACACAACATAAAGCCTGAAGAATTCTCTATAAATGCACCACTTTGTCCTTCCAGAAGGTATGTGGAGAAAATCATTAAAGTCTGCTAATATTGTCCACGAGCCAACTCTCTGAAGAATTTTGGTTATTATAAGTTGTGCAAATATTGTCAGCATAATTGTTTGCATCAACTTATATGCATAGTGTGTAAACATAGAAGAATTTAATTAGAATGCATTCAGAAGCTAAAGTACTATTGTCCAATTATAAATGACCATGTATGATAAATTCATTGACTTTTGTAACAATTAGTCTTAAAAATCATATTTAAGATGATTTTTTATTGGTTTGGAGTATAACAATGAATGTGCATGAAAATTAAACTCGTCTCCAAAGAGAAAAATAAACTACAAGGACATCTAAATCACCATGAAACAATAAAACATACGCAAGTGCGCCAAATGTTCCAATAAAAACAACACCAGCTGAATTCCTAGCTGCTAGTAGCGCCTGCATAAAACATCAAATACCCAAATCACGGGGGTCGAATTTACTTGGTGATAATGGCGATTTATGTACACTTACTGCAATGAAAAAGGTCTTGTCTCCCAGTTCAGAGAAAAATATTAGCAGAAACGCCTGTGACAGAGCATAAAAGAAGCACAAGTATATTAATCTTTTGAGCAGCACAGTAATTTATATCCAAGATTCATAGTGATTCTACATAAAATAGTAAAAGAATAACAGTACACGGTAAATCTGTAACTAGTAGCACGTAACCAATTAACAATAAATGTTTAAGTAATGGTAAAGAAAAGCTGCATGGTCCATTGTCCATTGCGGTAATTCAAATTATGCTTAATTAGTTTTTTAAAAGCTATGTAATTATATAAAATAAAATAAAAAGTGACAGGGAGATTTTCCTAACTGAAGCAAAACCTGTGCTAATGTCACCAATATCCCCAAATATAGTGGAGAAGTCAGAAGAAGCAGCAAGTGCTAGATAAGAGGGCTGAAGTGTGAGGAAGCCGAAGAGCAGCATAGACTTGAGAAGCTTGGTGGATGAATTAGTAGTAGCGGGATCAGAAGAAGAAACAAGGGGCCGAGCCAAGGGGAATTTCGAATTGGAGATGTGAGCAAGTGATTGAGGGGAATTGTTGGAATTCTTGTAAGCCTGCGTTGGGAATTTGGTTTCATTTTGGGAGGTGGCGAAAGTTGAGGATTGCAGCCTCTTAGTCTTGGAGGTGCGGAGAGAGGAAGGAGGAAGAAGAAGAAGAAAAGAAGAAGAAGGGAGTGAATGTGGGCGTGGCAAGGTATGTGGGTGTGAGTGAGAGTGCATTTCTAATTTCTATGGCACTTCCTTCGCTCTGCTACTGCCTTGGATAAGCCCCGCGCCACCATTCACCAACCAACCAACCAACCGTCTCGGCTTATGATCTTTTCCAACTTCTAGTTTGTACAGCATTTGTTCGGCCCAAACTTTACTTCATCTAGCCCTAATAATTTATTGGGCTTTGGTTTTTCGAGATGCGGCACGCCCCTATTTATTAAAAATCAAACATTTTATTATCTTATACATAATAGGCATTTTTTTTTCTCATTATAATTATTATCATATGTTATTTTATACAGACAAAAAAATTAATAATTAAATAAAAATAATAATTTAAAAAATTAAATTTATCATGATTAATTTGTTTTTTATTTTTAATCGATATCATTAATATCATAAGGAATATAAGTGAAAAAAATAATTAATATTATATTAAAAAATTAAAATGATAATTATTTTGGAGTAATTTTTTTATTCATAGATGAAAATTATAATCGCACTGAGGGAGTATTAAAATTAGATGATGCTATATTATCCTATTATATGTTTGAGATTGACCTAATAATAATAATAATATTCAAATGATAAAATTGCTCTTTTATAATAGAATAAAACATGATTTTTTAAAAATTAACTATAAATGTTGTTTGAATTTATCTTAATTTAAGTT
>PYAF01001578.1:1370844-1399174 GCA_007407185.1 Glycine tomentella | reverse complement strand
TATTTGTAAACAAAATAATAACGCATTATGCAATGTGTAATTTATATAATTAATCAAATTCATTCACATTTTAAAATAACAAAGAAAATAATTTCATTAAAAAAAAAAGTTTTCTAATCATTGTCATAATCACATGGAAGTTAACCAAGATAAAAAAAAAAAATTCATCAAACCCTTACATATTTGATAACAGATACAAAGAAATCAAGAGAAACCAATTGGCGAGGTGGTCTTCTCGGGTTCCTTAACCATTGGTTAAATTGAAAGTAAAAAATATATATATTGTATACACAAAGTAACAATTTTTTTTAAAAAATTAAATAAACACAATTAAACTAAACCAAACCTACATGCTTTTTAGTCCACTCACTGGTGTAGTGGTAGTTTTGCATTACATAAAAATCCCTCTATCAAGAGACAAGAGTGAAGCTTATAATATTATGCTACGTACCAACATAAAAATCACTGGTGTGGTAGTTTTGCATTACATAGAAACTTTATTTGAGTAATTTTATGAATAAGAAGTTCGGTCAAGTCATTAATGTCTTCTAACCCTAAGCGTTTTTTAAGGGTCAAACGTAATGGGTGCATCATTCAACTGGAACATCAATGGCATTATAAGGAAACACAAACCATGTTCTCATAATTACTTAATAAGGTGATTGTTTTTTTAGACCGTATGTATACTCAAGCCTAATGGTAAAGTTTTCCTGCCAAGTGGTATTTAACACACTTGATATCAGAACTTGAATATGAGGTATTTTGTTAATCCAGAACAATTTCAAGCAAGTTGATTCACTTATTAGATGGTATAAGAGGAGTTAGATTAATAATAAAATTATTATAAAAAACTTGATTTAAAAATTATAAAAAGATGAGTATAAAGTAAATACGAAGTTTATTTTTATTTCTTACAAAAAAAACAAGAGATTAATCAGTCTCAAGAAAATTTATATTCTTGGAGCATTCTGTAATATCAAGCAGATAAATAAATAAATAAAAGAAAGCATGGTCGTATTGAGAGCGTGGGTTAATAATAATTGTTGAATGCGCCGGTGAGGTAGCTAAATACTACGATTATACGAGAGAGTGGGTTCAATGACAGTGAGGCAATGAATCATGAATTTCGAAGCCAGGCACAGCACTAGACGCACCCACGTGTATTAACAAAAAGGGGAAAGAAAATAATAAATGAAAATATAAAAATAAAAGGTTAGGAGTAGCGGATGAGAGAGAGAACCATAAATAAAGGTGGTAGAGAGAGATGAAAAGCGAGGAAGGTGAAGCGGAAAAGGTGGAAAAATTGGGAGAAAAGTTAAGGCGAGGGGTGTTGGTAGGGAAAAGTAGGGGCCCCTGTACTCCAGTGCCCTCTTGGTCTTGGGGTGCTCCAACTCACACTCACATTCAGGACCACTACAACCATAGCAGCGTTCTTTCTGTTTCTGCTAGAAAGCTCGCCGCGGCTCTCTGGGAATTCAACCACTATTTCCCACTCTTTCAAATGCATCATCATCGTTCTGCTAACAACGCTGCCGCTGATGCTGGCGGCGGAGGCGCTGCTGATCCCAGACTTCGCCGCCACCACCATTACATCCTTCATAAGGACAGGGCTCCGGACATCTCCAACTTTTTGGCTGATGCTTCTCCCAGTTCCTCCGATCAGGTACTCCTTTTGTCTTGGCCCGTCTATCTATTTGTTAGTTATATGTAATGGAAGATTCGCTTCATGATCCTTGAAGGCTGTTGGGGATTTATGTTTACTACCACTACTACTACTACTACTAGGTTAAGAAATAATAATATATTTTTTTCTCTCTCTTTACAGTAGTATCTATGTTGACTTGTCGTTTATGATATTAATGACAAATGTTGTTTCAGCATCTGCGATTTATACTTTATTTGGAAAACTTCCTCACTTGTCTGTTTTTTAAAGGGCACACTGAATCTAAATTGGGTGAATTTTGATGTACCTGATTTCTTTTGCCTATTTTATGCTGATGCTGCTTATGAACGGACATTTTCCCATAAAACTTCCTCTTTCGTTTTGTGTAATCTGTACCTGCTTTCACCTTTTTTTATTGGATGATGGTCGTGATGCCTTCTTTGAAGATCAGATAACAATTGCCTTGGTAATTGTAAATGAAAATTTTAATTCCGTGTTGCGTCTATAAGCATCGAGACATGTTTAGATGGTAATGTGAAGTCATGCACTGCCTCTAACCTTATGAGTGGTAATGGAGACAGCAGTTCTCATTGACATTTTCAATCATTTGTAGAGGCACATCTGAAGTTCATTTAAACTGATATTTCTCTGCTCTTTTATCAGCCTCCTAGCGCAAGCAGTTTGAGGAGGCATGTTGCAGCATCTCTGATGCAGCATCATCGGGCAATTGAGCGAAATAATCATGCACTACAACCTTTATCTCCAGCAAGTTACGGTAGTTCCATGGAGGTGAGCATCAACCTTGCCCCAAACCTCCTTTTTCTTCTCTACAGTACTGGCTAACACTTTTAAAACTTAAATATAAAGAGCCACATGATAATATCCTTCAAAGTAAACATGTTTCTTTTGCATGATTTACCAATTTGGCATCTTGGAATTGTATAATGTGGATACATCGTAATCACAACTTCCATGTACAAGATCGACTAGGCTTTAGGAGTTATCTGGATAATAATCTATCAGTGTATCATGGAAGAATTAAAAATTATTATGAGTAAGCAATTTCCCTCGCACAAAGAAATTCAGTCAATAACTAATTTTATATAATATAACGAATAGCATACCAATAACAGCTATGTTGTAGTTTAGTTTGCTGCCAAAATAAATTTTCAGAATGATATCTATAAATAAATTTTAGAGGGCGAGCCCTGACATAGCGGTAAAGTTGTGCTTT
Organism: Glycine tomentella; assembly: GCA_007407185.1. Taxonomy (NCBI): domain Eukaryota; kingdom Viridiplantae; phylum Streptophyta; class Magnoliopsida; order Fabales; family Fabaceae; genus Glycine; species Glycine tomentella. The sequence continues at coordinate 1,396,277 of PYAF01001578.1, read as the reverse complement.
GGTGACTTGTTGGTCATGGATTCGAATATGGAAACAGCCTCTTTGTATATGCAAGGGTAAGACTGCGTACAATATCCTTCCCCCTTACCTTTGCATAGCAAGGAGCCTCTAAACAATCTAGTACATAGTTTTTTTTTTTTTTTATCTATAAATAGAACATATGTAATAAATCATGAAGTTTGTCTAAAGAATGAAACAATTTCAAAATTTGAGTCACTGTGTTTGTAGATATATTTCAGAATAAATTCCCACTGAAGTGTAGGTCTTTCTAAACATTAGTGCTAGAACTACCTTCTTGTGCCAGAGAATGTATTCTCAAATATTTACTGCAAATACTAGGCTGATCATTCATCATCTGTTGTGTACAAAGTATATTTAATATTTATCCCTACTTTATTCTTGCAGCTTGTCTATTGTTTTGATAAATATCCGATACTTTATCGAATCCTGTGCTTTTCCTTTCTTGAGTTGCAGATGACACCCTATAATCCTGGAGCCACTCCTACTAGTTCCTTGGAATTTAAGGGAAGGATTGGGGATCTGCACTATAGTCTCAAAACATCTACAGAACTTCTAAAAGTGCTAAATAGAATATGGAGCTTGGAAGAACAACATGCTTCTAACATTTCATTGATAAAAGCATTAAAGTCAGAGCTAGATCATGCACGCATTCGGATCAAAGAGTTGCTTAGAGACCGACAAGCAGATCGACACGAGATTGATGACCTGATGAAGCAAATTGCAGAGGATAAATTGGTTCGGAAGAGTAAGGAGCAGGATCGACTCCATGCTGCCGTTCAATCTGTGAGGGATGAACTTGAGGATGAGAGGAAATTAAGAAAACGATCAGAGAGCATACACAGGAAACTAGCTCGGGATCTTTCTGAGGTGAAGTCATCTCTGACTAGTGCTGTAAGAGAATTGAATCAAGAGAGAACAAGAAGAAAACTATTGGAGGACTTGTGTGATGAATTTGCTAGGGGGATAAATGAATACGAACGGGAGGTGCATACTGTCAAACACAAGTCTGATAAGGATTGGGTTCAAGGGGCTGATCAGGATCGTTTGATCCTCCACATATCTGAATCGTGGCTGGATGAACGTATGCAAATGCAGCTGGAAGCAGCTCAGAATGGTTTTACGGACAAATCCATAGTCGATAAACTAAGTCTTGAAATAGAGACTTTCCTTAAAGCTAAACAAAATAGTAGGAGTACAGAAAATGTTGCATTAAGGAATCGCCGTAATTCCTTGGAATCTGTACCACTGAATGATGCTGTCAGTGCACCACAAGAGGTTGGTGATGACGATGATTCTGTGGGCAGTGATTCAAATTGTTTTGAGTTGAACAAGCCAAGCAACAAGGGATCTAAGGTATATGAAGAAGAGCCTGTAGACAAAAATTTTAAGGAGACATCAAAAACCAACCAAAGAAAGAAAAAACCAATACCACGAGAAGGGTTAAAACATCGTAGCCCATCTAGCTTGCAAGTGAAGTTTGAAGAACAGATGGCTTGGGCCATGTCATCTGATTCACATAAGAAGTCCCAGTCAATTGATGCAGATCAGGGGAAGATCATAGATACTAGGCCAGTTGAAGGAACTGTATCTGAAAAGTCTGAACACTTTGAGATTTATGAAAATGATGATTCTGAAAGAAAAAATAACCCCGCTGAATTGCACAGCTCCAGTAAAAATCACATTATCGATAATCTCATGAGAGGTCAACTTTTGGCATCAGAAGCTGGCAATATGCACGCTGAAAATAATTATGGTGAGGCTTCTTGCAGCAATGCTGGATGGAGAAATCAGGCAAGCCCTGTGAAGCAGTGGATGGCAAAACTTGCATCCCAAGACCTTGACATATCCGAGGCTTCCAAATTGCCTTCAGGGTCAAAGGAGAGTAATACTTTGAAAGCAAAGCTTCTTGAAGCTAGGGCCAAGGGGCAGAGATCGTGTTTAAAAGCCTTGAAAGGTTCCTTTTAGAGGTGATTTATAAACATAACATGTTGGAGAATTCGGGCTAAAAGTAATAAGCGGTGGGGAATTTGCATCCTGTTGATGGTGATCATTACACTTCCCTCTCATCTCTTCCTTTCATGTGCAACTTTTGCTTTGTTCATAATTTTACTTTGTATCTGTAACATATTTCTCCTTTGGGTTTTATTATTCTATATATACTACTGTAGATGTCGTCAAGCATGTAGCTAAAAGAATCGGATCGAGTTTTGAGAAGTGAAAAAACAATATACAATTTTGGATAGTTGTTTTTTTGGTTCATCTCTTTATTATTATGACATGCCTGCTCCAAAATTTCAAACTGGCGCGTTAGTAAGATCAACCATGAATTGATTCATGAATATTATTAATCCATAATTATATATGTTGATTTGGGAATCAGCATCACCATTTTTCCTTTTGTAAGTTACATGAGTAGTTTGCGTGAAGTTTTTTTTTTTTTTTTTTTTGTTGTTTACAAGAGTAGTTTACGCGAAGATTATCTGAGGTTATTTTTTTATCTACCGAAGTTTTCATACAAATAGTATGAGTAACTTACAAAAGAGTTTCTAAAGAACAAACTTGCAAAAAGAGTGATAATTAAATATGAATGAGAATTTAAATACGTTTGTTGTTCAATTATTAATTGTTAATTTTTGTGGGGTTAGGTTCAAAATAATGGACTAGCATTCTATTTTTTAAAAATATACTCATTTAGACGAGTTATAAGATTGATTTGATGATTAAAGAAAGAAGAGAAAAATTATGAATTCAATTTTTTTTACTAATAAATTAGCTATTAATCTTTGTTGATAAAAAATATGTTCCTAGTTATGGTCAATTTAGGTACACTCAACTTATTATTAGATATTAAAACTTAAGAGAAATATTATGGAAATATATTTTAAAAACGGTTTTACATATTAATTAACAAAGAATAAGGTAAAATAGAAGCTAATCAATAATCATGAAGATCTCTATATCATGAAGTCCTGTCATAACCGTCAAGAAAGAAAATAATATAAACGAGCCAAATTGGGCGGGCCCAATGATAGAATCCAATTGAAGAGGCTTGAACGTGACTGAGAGTGAGATGCAATCCAGCATTCCAGCACACCAGCCACACTGTGTCTGAGAAGAAAATCGAAACGCAGACAGCGTCCCTGATGGCTGCGTCGTTCAGGTGGATATTACAACTACACAAGGATGTTCCAAAAGCCGCACGCTTCTACTCCGAAGGCTTGGACTTCAGCATCAATGTCTGCAGCCTTCGTTGGGCCGAACTCCAATCCGGTTCTCTCAAGCTTGCTCTCATGCATTCTCCCAAGTACGCTTCCTTTTTCTCATGCCCTCCATCTGTTCGATAATTTGTTCATTACAAAGTACCCTTGATTAACTTTCAATTCCAGTGAGCAAACCACACAGAAAGGGTACTCATCGCTTCTGTCATTTACTGTGACTGATATGAACAGTACAGTAACTAAATTAATGGCGTTAGGAGCTGAACTAGATGGACCCATCAAATATGAGGTCCATGGAAAGGTATTGTAATTCATTCTTAGCTTTGATATTACTGAGGACTTATAAGGTCTGATGTGATTTTCCTGTGATCAGGTTGCAGCTATGCGGTGTATTGATGGACATGCCTTGGGCCTCTATGAACCCGTGTAAAGATACACACAACACAGGAAATTCAGTATCAACAATACCCTCTTTTGTCATGGTGGATTCCTTGCAATAATTGATGATGCTCTCTTGTCAAGACCTGTGGCAGCAGGATTGTAGCGTGTGAAGCAATAGAGCTGAGAATAAGGCAAAATGATTAGAAGATTGAAAAAAAGCTATTCAGATATCTCCAAATTATATGTCTTGTAGATGGGTCTTTTTTGGTGCCATCTATATCTGCTAGAAGTGACAGCAAATCACCTTTTGGTTTTATTTTATTTTTTTCTCTTTAAGGACAGATTCTCCTTCCTCCCTATTGATATTTTTATTGAATTTCGTCTCCCTGTTGAAACGTTGAAACTTGAGGCGTTCAATTGTAGACTTTGCCCAGCAATTACTCAACAATTGAAATATAGTTAAAATCGAGATTCAAATCGTAAATTCCCACAATTTTATGATTTTATCCCTTTCAACAATTCAAATTATAGTTAAAATCGAACATGAGGTAAAATCCTAGTAAAATCGCAATTTAAATCCCAAAATTGCAAAAATCATAGGATTTTATGATTTCTCTGGCGATTCATTTGGACATTTGACCAAATTCATTTTTTGCTGACCCACTTTTTTGTTTTCCCTCTCAACTTATTAGAGTATATATACTCTAATACAACTGACCCTCGACACTGTTGGAAGCATTCTCTCTTATTTGATTTGTTTGGTGAACCGATGAACCCTAATTGCTATTCTTCTTCCTTTGTTCTCCTTCACAGTTCTTCCTTTATTCTCCAATCATTCTTCTTCCTCTGTTTGAACCTTTGTTTGCTATACAGGTTTGGGTTTTTTCACTTTTCGGCTTTTGCTGTTGATTGTTCGAACCAACACAGCCACATCTAGATTCTAGGATTAGAGTATTAGTATTTGCATTTGGTTTTGAAGTCATATGCCATGTAATGTGTTACGTATTTGTGTTTTGGAATTGTCAAGTTTTTTACTGCTTTATAGGTTATGACTTATGATTATGACGCATGACATTTTATGGAAAATGGATTATGAATATGTGATAGAGATCCTGTTACGAAAGTTGGATCGGATAAAGCAAAATATGAGATGGAGAAAAATAAAATGGGGAGTAAAATGGAACACAGACAAGACACAGATATTTAACGTGGTTCGGCAGTATGCCTACGTCCACGGGCGAAGACAGATCAAGAGTTCCACTAGAATGAAGAAGAGTACAAAAAAGGAAGATAACACTCAAAATCCAAATCCCAAATACACCCAATAATCCTCACAAGGATATCACACAAAATTGGGTACAAGAAAAAATACAGAAATGGGTATTTTTCCTCACTTGGTGTTTACTCTCACACACTCCTAAATATTTCTCTCTTCTTCTACTCTTATTTGCGCTGCTCTTGATTGCGCTGCTTGCACTTGATGCATTTAAACCGAATGCTTAAGCTTCTTTATATAGGATTGCAAAAGCATGACTAGTGAGCTGTAAGCATATGGAAGCAAATAAAAAAAATATATATCTGCTGCTTTTTATTTTGCTTTCGGTGGCTTTTGCTTTCGGTGGATTAAAAACATGTTGCTTTCAATTATGCTGCTGCTTTTGAAAAAATCATGTGCTGCGCAACAGATCCAACATGTCATCCCAAAGACACTCTTTCTGATATTGGTGGTCCAATGATTAGATCCAAGACTAAGAGGGTGAAGCAAGCTTTGAAAGGACTAATGATGGAGATCAAGTTAGCTCAAGGTGGATTGGAGGCTACACCAAAATGGGTCACTTTTGGGATGGCCTGTTGGATCTCTATCAACTTTACAATTTGCGTTTTTTACCTCCAGAATTTAAGGTAAAATGCAGATTTTAACTACCTTGGTCACTCAAGATTCATATACATAGCAGATAAATACGTGCAAACATTTATATCTTTTATTATATTCAGTATTTAAGACACAAGAAGAAACTAACTACACCAAGTGGGATCATGAAGCATTAGCCTGAGATTTGATAATAATAATAACAATCTAAGCTATTGAAAAAAAGGAATAGATCCACATGTTACCACAAAACCTGAAATTGATGCCTCAGTGATTGCCACAACTTCCTCTGCATCTGATAAATTACAATTTAACGTTTCCTCAGGTTGTAAGAGGACATCATTGGCTGATAAACAAAAGCATTCGAATTTGTCAGGGACAAGAATACTGCACTTATCAAACCAAATCAAAAATTTGTAACCTAGTAAGGACTATGCCTCCCAACAATCACACCCGAATTTGAAAATTCAATAAACCAATTGCAGAACTTCTAGAGTTTGGGGTACCACAAAGACAGCGGAATATAATAATATATCTGGTAAATTTGAGTTTATTCTTAGACCTAGCATATTTAATTCAAGAAGCAGAATTGAAGTGTGTGTGTGTGTGAAAGACTCTAAAGTTACCATTCATAAGAGGGTGTCTGCGTCTCTTACAATTTGGAGCGAGGGTAGAGAGAGAATGGGATTGGGCGCGGATGAAATGAGGGTAGGGTATAACCTCAATGTTGAGAATTCGGTCTGGGAAATTTATGTTGTTGAATGTGAACATGAAGTTACACTTGGTACCAACATCATCCGTGTCGGCCTCTGTCATTTTAAAACCTCTGAGTGTTTTGAATTATTGTTTGTTATTTGAAATAGTAAGCATCTCACATGTATAGCAGGCGAGGCAAGGACAGACACAGCCCAGAGGGGGTTTCGAACACTTGTATGAGAATGTGTGATATAACAATGATAGACGCACACGCATTATTAGACCGTGTTTGGATTACCGATTGTGAGGAACCAAAGGTCCGTTTGCGCGTTCTAATGCACAAATCGAAGAAGTAACAACAACCTTGAATCCAAAAGAACATGAGCTACATTTTAAGATGTAAGCAACTTCTACGTGTTGTAAACAATCTGACTGAGACTCAAATTATTACCATTAATATATTTATTGATGTTTATTCTCAAAATAGGTTTCACCAACAACAGAAGTAATAAATGTGTTTAATTGTATGTAATTTGATTTTTTTTTTTCTATTGTTGTAGGAAACGTTGAATGCTAATGCTGAAAATAAAAATGTTAGTGGTTGCATAGCTGTTGCGATAAACTTTTAACATAAAAAAATAAATAATTAACAAAGTTAAATAAAGGACTTAAAATAAATTTTAAAAATTAAATACAGTAAAATTATTTTGGAAGAACTAAAATAAATATGAGTTAATATTTGAAGAACTAAAATCATATTTAATTATTAAAAATACTATTTGTGTTTCTTATTATAAAAAAAAGGTATAATATATTTTACATTATAATTTATTTCTTATAATAAGAAATGGAGGAGATAGTATCTAATTATAATTTTAAATAAGCTTTTTTTAAATTGGTATATATTTTAAAATATAAAATATTATAATTATTTTAAGAAAGACTAAAGTACTTGTACAGTCTATCAAACATTTACTTTATATCAATTTTTCTAAAGATTTATAACAATATTTATTTTCTTAACAAGGTCTTTAGCAACAAGTAGCATAACAACTAGGGAGAGAGTGGATGGTATTTTCTTCTTCGACAAATATTTATGAAGAAGTTTATTTAAATGTAATCTCAATTTAGAATCAATTTGTTTACACTTTGTTCAAATGGTAGAAGAAATAAGGAGAAAAAAAATACAATAGTATTAAAAATGAAAGAAAAATATTTTAAATTTATTTATGTTAAGTAAAATAAAGAAAGAAGGAACAAATAAAAACCTTATTTCTTTTTTCACTTATTTTATTATATATATATATATATATATATATATATAAAGTGATATGATTTTTTTAATCTTTGATAAAATAAGAGAAATCAAATTCAAGTTCAAATGTGTCTTACACAGTTACGAAATACATTAGGTTAGGTTAGAAAAAAAATATAATTAAATGAATAAAAATGAAAAGAAAATTTAAGAGTTAGTTTTTGTACCCATATCTGCGTGAAATTATTGTCTCCCTTTTTTTTCTGCTATTCATTGTTTCCATTCTTGCTTTGTAGCTAAATGAGAGAAAATATTCTCATTATATTTCCACTGAAATTTTGTATAGTTATTGATACATTCACAAAAAAAAATATCATATATATTTGTTCAATCTTTTTTTTTTAACCTTTCGATTTATCATGAATGTGTCCTAACTTATTAAAAGTTTGACAGAAAGATAAATAAAATATTATTTAGAATTATTTATGCCAAAGAATCAATCTCGAATAATACTCAAATTATTTAATCTTAACTTTAGCACAAATATAAGAATTATAAATAGTAAAATTTTGATTTCAGTATTTAATGCACATAAAAAATTAGAAATTAATACATCTAAAATAGATTAATATTTTTTATAATTAAGATAAAAAAAGTGCATCCATTTATTTTTTATACAGAGAACAGGAGGGAGTGTATTTGATTTTATTGAAGTACAATGAAAGGAAGAAAAAAACATATTTTTCTTTTTTTAATTTGAACGAACAGTAGTGCAGTGCAGCAGTGCTTGTTGAAAACAGGAAGCAGTTTGTTAATCAACTTGCCATTGGCATTGAATTCATTCACACGTATGTATCCAAGTGATTCTTCATCTCAGCTTTCAGATTCCTACTCCATTCGAATCTGAAACCAAAAAAAGGCTGAAATTAAAAACAGTTGTAACGTCGTTTTCTCACAGTCCAAATCCAAACTCGAAACATCAAGCCCCAACCAAACACTCATAAGTTCTTTTCGTAAACATCGATACACTCTTCTTTTTCTCCCCGGATCTGACACTTAGATGATAATTTCTTCGACAAGAAGAAATGCGTAGCCGGGGATCACAAAACCGGCTATCTGGTGACTCGTTTGAATCACGAGTTTCTGCTCTCATGCTTGCCATGATTGCTACCATGGCTACCGTTTACGTTGCCGGCAGGTTAGTTAGTTAGTTGGTTTATTCATCATCTGTCTTTATAACTTCAATTTTGGATTGCGTTTCAAGTTTTACATGTATTGTGTGATTGGCAGACTATGGCAGGATGCGGAAAGTAGGTCATATTTAATTGAAGAACTTGAAAAAAGAACTGGTCAGGTATGCTGTTAGTTTTCTTCATTAAAGTTAGTATAGTGATAGTAATGTCCTACATTGCATAGCATATAGGTGTTTTGACACTGGAATGCATTATGTTCTGTTATTGTGAAGTGTGAGCTGTACCTCAGCCTTGTTTGTGTGTGAGTGCGATTCCTGGTGTTTTTTTAATAAAAAAAATTAGCTGTCGTCTTAGGATATCAATGAGGCAGTATAGTTCATCCGATTTCAGGGTCAATCTGCCGTTTCTGTTGATGATACACTGAAAGTTACAGCCTGCAGGTAATTTTCTTATGGTTGTAATCTTGCCAATGTCATTTTGGTTGCTGAATTAGAATTTGGCTGTGAATAATTTTAACCTGAGGATGTTTTTCACTTAATTTCAGGGAACACCAGAAGAAGTTGTCTGTCCTTGAGATGGAACTAGCTGCGGCTAGACAGGAAGGTTTTGTTCCAAAGCGCTTGCTAGGAAATGATGGGAAGCATCCTACAAAGAAGGTACTTTTAGTTGTAGGAGTCATGACAACCTTTGGTCGAAAAAAGAACCAAGAGGCAATCCGCAAGGCTTGGATGCCAACAGGTACCTTTTTCGTTGTTTTGGTTTACTTTAGCAAGATTACTGCATATTGGCACTCTCAGCTTTATAAACATTTCAGGGTAGACTTCACTTTTTTTGTTTGATTTCTGCTTTCTGTGAGCATTAGCTGCTACTGAAAAAAATCTGATTATCAGGTGTTCCATTATTGTTTTTGGTGTTTCTTCAGTTTTATCATTTCCAACATTGTATCTGAATGAAATATGATCAATAATTAGGCTTAGGATGCATTCCTTGTTAATTCAGAACTCAAAAGTTTTAACAATTAGATGTTGGTCACTTCTCAGTTTCAAGCAATCCTCTATTCTCTAACAGCCTCACTTTTTTTACCTATTTATGTGGTCTTATAGTTTATTTTGGTTTATAAGTGTCAACGTGATTACTTATATGTTCAAGAAGTCACATTAATAATTTGTTTTTTGAAATTCTCTACTATAAATATAGCTTCTCTTTTTTAGTATTTTAACTTTTTTTAATCTATTCTGTAGAAGCCTTGTCGGAACTCATTGATACCCTATTTGTAGGTACACCTACAAGAAAACTGGTTGATAAGAAAGGCATCATTGTGCGATTTGTAATAGGAAGAAGGTACTATTTTGGTGGTTCAAATTCAATTTTACCAAATGATTGGCTTTTTACATTTTGATGCAGTGCAAACCGTGGAGACAGTTTGGACAAAGAAATTGAAACGGAAAGCAGTCACACCAATGACTTCATCATTCTTGTATGTTGACTTTTATAATGATAGTTTCATGCAAGCAATATTTGATGGGAAGTACAGATACTATAACCTTCCACATGCGACTATATGGTCTGTGACTGAATGTGTAGAGCTGACACGTGCATTTTAGATGTACCCTACATTGTAAAAAATGCCTTGGTAGTTGGTATATAACTATGGCTTCAAACTTTTTTTAATCAATTTTGGAGCGCAGTTAATTAAGGTTTTGATCAATATGTAAAATTTGTTCTTACACCTTGTTTGTGGATTATTGAGCTTGATGTCTTGATAAGCCTCTTGGTTGATATTTAGATGCTTGGCATGAAGTTACATGCATATAATTTAATACATGCAACAAGCAAATATGCTGATGTCATTTAGCTTGATTTACTTTACAGGATAATCAAGTGGAGGCACCTGAAGAAAAAGCAAATAAGATAAAATCTTTCTTCATTTATGCAGTGGGCAACTGGGACGCTGAATTTTATGCCAAGGTCAATGATGATGTCTATGTTAATCTTGGTATGTGGTCCTTGATTCTGTCTGGCACTATATAATATAATGCATCATTGCATCTCAATTCTCTAGTATATATACACAACACAAGGTTTTCTGCAAAAAGCTGTTTTTAAGAATTAGAAGAAATCATATATAAAATTCCATAGTTTGCACTATAGCTCCAGAGGGACTGGAGAGCATATACCATTCAAGAAAAACAAACAAAGGAAACTATCGGTACTGATAATTTGTTGATGAGCTGGAACCCCACCCCCAAAGTTAGAGAAATTTCTTGAATTCCTAGAAAATTGTGAAGATTCAGAGTTGATGGCATTGATTAAATCCTCAATTAGATTTGGCATTATTAGCTGTTGTAGTCTTGTAGATTCTTTGCTGTGTCATTGATTGTGTGAAATAATTTCTTCTATAGATGCTCTTGGAGGAGTGCTAACTTCTCATTTGGACAAGCCCCGTGTTTATATTGGTTGTATGAAATCAGGCCAAGTTTTATCTGAGCCGTGAGTATTTTCAAAATGCATCATTGGGAAATTAGAATAGTTTATTTTGGTATTAGAATTTCTTCCCTTTTCTCACTCTGTCTGATTCTTATTTTATAGTAAACATAAATGGCATGAGCCAGACTGGTGGAAATTTGGCGATGGAAAATCGTGAGTAATACAGACTTAACTGTTCATTTTATTTATTTCTGAAAATTTTACCCAATCTACCGATACCTTATTAAAAGATGTTTCATTCCCATGATAAGAATTCCTTCGTGAGCTTATGCAGCAGTAAAATTTTGATCAATAATGATAAATAAACTGGATTTTTATGTATAAAAATTCAGCATTGACAATTTCCATCGAGAAAGATGCATCCATGAGTATCAAACAACACTCGATTGTCGTATGCCTCAGATGAATAAGATATTTTTATGGTTTTCCTCAATATGATTGTATATTTAAAATATAAGTAAAAAAATTATAATAATTAGATAATTGTTTTTGAAAAAAAGAAAGCCATAAAAAAACTTTCTTAGAGGAACTTGCCTCAGCTTTCAAAAAAAAAGTTAAAAATAAAATGCTATAAAAGTGTTCTTTAAAAACTTATCCAAGGACACCTATAACAAATACTTCGTCTAAATCATGGTATTAGATCCAGAAATTGTTTTTCTCTCTCCATCTTCTTGGACTTTCTTTATTGACATTCATATTCATTCTTGTTTGATTCAGATACTTTCAACATGCTTCAGGTGAGGTCTGTGTCATTTCAAAAGCATTAGCTCAGTTTGTTTCAATAAACAGGTATAGTTTTCCTTTTTGTGTATATATATGGTTGCAATAATTTCCTTAGAATGCGGAATCAATATGAAATATTTACTTTGCAGATTTATTCTGCGTACATATGCACACGATGATGTAAGCATTGGATCATGGTTTATTGGGCTTAATGTACAACACCTTGATGAAACAAAGTTTTGCTGCTCCTCCTGGTCCCCAGGTCAATTTCTCTCTACCCTCTTCCCTCTCACATATACTAGATAACTGTGTTCACTGTTCAACGCAATCTACCATGTAAACAAAGTTAACATACTGGATAACATGTTAAAATTATAAAGGGACTGAAATGGGACGAAAAACTTAGAAGGAAACAATTTCAGATTTCACATATTTTAGAGGGACCAAAAGCATACTTTACCCTTAAACAAATCAAATTGGATGTGTATTAAGTTTACTGTTACGAAGTAGTACTAATCTTAGGTAACAGGGCTTTTAGGCTGGAAAAGGGTAAGTATTAAAAGTAATGTATCCTTTTTTTATAGCAAAAGAGCATTACCATGTACTCGTACACAAATGATGATGGATTTTCACAGTTCCATATAAATGAATTACTATATATAATGTTTTCTTCCCATCTTGCAGGTGCAATTTGTGCGGCGGTATGATGACTTTCCACTGACAATCAGAGTGACAGAAGGATCTATAGCAAACAGAAACCCGTTACTTCCTCCATCATCATTTTTATCTCAGGTGATTTTCCGTTATGATAATTTCAACCAGCAGTTGATTCTGCCACTTGAATGCGGGGAGCTGTTGGTTAGGAGCTATGCCTCTGTGACAACAGATACTTGCTCCTCAGAATGTTCAAAGGTATTGAGAAATTTGCATCATGGTCGTCTGATTTTGAGAAACTGTTCTTTCCCCATTTAATCGTGTAATATAAGTAGCTCTTGCCCATCCTTGTTAAACCATACATTTTACCACATGGAATAAATGAATGAGAATTTCGTAGCAACTTAATTATAGGAAACATTTTTTAAGTTAGGGAGAACTTCCATGTTGAATCCACTCTTGATTTTAGGTAGGTCATTCCTAGATTAGACAATCTAAGCTGTGCATAGAGCATCATGCATTCATGCTTCCTGCGTAGTTCATTTTTTCTTTTCTTTTAATAATATGAAAAATTTAAGACACTGTCCCGTTCCTTTACTGAGTAACTTTATATATTTCAGTAAACCTTGAGAAGTAGATCTTTTTCCCCTCGCATTTTACTTACATGCGAGTATCATTTCTCACGCTGTTTCCCTTCATAGTTTATACGTTTGGGTGGACATTTAACTTAATTTTTTGAGTGGGCTATTTTCCGAATACTCTAGTCAACTATCGTATTGTCTTGTTACATTCTTACGGGATTTTTTTAGCTGAAATATTGTATGGATATTTTCTGGGCTTATTCCATGCCTTGGCATGTGGAAAAGATTGTGTGAATATTTTGTTAAAGTAGGATCTAATTATTATTAAAGAACTTGCAAAACCAAAACGTGAGTAGGATCCAACATCAGGGTTGGATGTGAGTTGAGATAGATTAAGTTGAGTTTTTTCTTTTGGTACAGTGGGAACAAAGATTAAGTTGAATTTAATACACACTTTGAGCATAAAAGTTTTTGCACGGTCAAATCATAAAAAAATATTTTTAATATGATTTTTAAGATGATAATTATTATAAAAATAAATTATTTTTCATATACGATAATTTTTGAATGAATAGTAATATCAAAAACTCATTGTCAATAACTCATGTATAATTTATTCTAAATGTATTATTTATTCTAAAATTTTTATAATATTTAAAGAATTTAATTTGAATACATTCATTATAATTTAATCAGATATTGTCGTTATGATAAATTTGTTGATGTTTATTCATAAAAAAAATTATTGATATGGATAATAATTATTTTAAAAGTCATATATATATTATCAATTTTGTTTAATTGTTAGTGTAAAAAAATTTATACTCACAATATATAAAAATTGAACTCATTTAAATTTAACTTATTTTTAAAATAGTTTTATCAGTCATACTTGTTCAGTTGTTTGCTTAATATAGATAAAAAAAATTTAAGAATTTTTTATATTTAGACCACACTTTTTTGTACAACTATTTTTTAATTAACAAAGAAATAAAATGAGAAGAGAAGGGTGAAATAAAATGGATAATATGATAGAGGGAGAACAAAATATGTTGTAAAATGTGCATCAGAACAACATTAACTCTTTTTCATGGCTTGACTTTAGTGTTTTAAAACTTTAGGATGACTTAAAAAGTTATTTGTTTAGTCCAAGCCCTAACAATTTATTAGAAATATTACTTTGTTGTTAGGATACTTTTGTTGTTGTTGGCTTTAAAAGACTACTTTATAATAGTCCTTTAAATAAGTTAACACGTCTGTTTCAAATAGTCTAATTAAATCTTAAAATATTATAGTGAAAATCATAAAATTATTTTATTAATACTTTTTTAAAATAAGTTTATCTGTTTAACTAACATATTTGATATTATTGATAAATAATTGAATTTTTGAAGTATGTTAATCAAGGTTTGATTCTTCGTCATAAAAAAGGTTTTGTTGAAAGAGATTACTCATTTAGATAATCTATTAGCTTAAAAAAATAATAACTAGTCCATTGTTGTCAATTAAAGAACATTTTTGAGAGACAAAATAAATTCAACTAACTGTTAGGTGTAAAAGATTTTTTAAATGACTTCAAAACTTGATAGTTGAGTAAGCTTTTAAAAACATCAATAATAAATAATGCGAATTAGATCATAAGAAGCATTTCCATCCCTATTTATACCCAGTTACTCTGGCACGAGAGGTGAAAAGAAAAGGGTTAATTTCCTCGTAAATTCTCAGGTGGAAATTGGAGATTTTCCCCCGTACTTTAATTGGTTAACGGGAGTTGTTGGAAGCAACTTCCGGGAAGTTCCTCAAAAAATTATTTTAGAGGACCCTTTCATTTGCGTATCTGACGGGGAGTTTTTCTTACGATTCTGCTAAGAAATACGAAACATTATAGTTACGATGTCCTAACTCTAACCGAAACCAACCTCGCGTTATTTTATTATACCTAGTCTGATCTTCAATTTTGCTTCTAATTGGTCGTTCAAATTGTAAAGAATTATAATATATTTAATGCTTTAAAAATAATTATCAAGTATCAGTATACAATTTTAAAAAATATTTTATTTCAAAACATACTATATCTTTGTTAAAAAAAACACTATTTTAATTAGATGAATACACAACTTTAATCATACGATATTTTTCTCTAAAATGGCCGGCGCTGTTGGACTATCCTGCACGCTTTAGACAAGTGTTCGGTTTATGATTGGTAATTAGTCTAGCTGCGTGCAATCATATTCATTAGTTGTTTTTTTTTTTTTTTTTAATTTCCCTTGTTCATTTTTCGATCACATTCATGCACGTTGACTAAGCAAAGTGCGCCGACTATTCTGAAGGATAAAGTGCCCCGTTGGCATTCTCCCTTTAGCTCTCTTCTTTCTAACTCCAATTCCCAACTTTGATCTTTCTTGAGTTTTCATGGGTAATTTACGAAGTGGAACATGAATTCATTTCGCGCTTAGATCCAACAAAACCAATGGTCTAGTCACTATCTCATGTTTTGCCAATTTTGCTGTATGACTGATAGCGGACTGTATATTCTCCTTTCCAGCACTAACAGGCATGTTGACCTAGACTTGAGGTCTTATTTACATGTTTCACACAATTCACTAACTTTACTTCAAATTAACTATAAAGAAAGAAGAATTCATGTTTGAGATATACTCCAATATATATTAAATTCGTGCTTGAAATGTGAAAACTCACGTCCAAAACGTAGAATCAAACATGCAATTAGGTTCACGTCTAATCTCTTGGGGGTTTGAAAGGGCATATTCTGATTTGTCACGTAACTGGGTCGTTAATTCTGGTATTGCAGAGTCCATGGCAGGCGTTGAAACTTGAAACCCTTCAACGCGTCTATATAGACCATAGATCCCTTGCTTTATTGTTGCTTTCTGACTTTTAAACCAATAATCTTATGGCCTATAAAATGTTTCTTAGCCTAATTTGAAACTAGTCATACCCATAACACTATTTCGTCTGAGGATTATGTTTATGACCCCTTCAGCATATCACTTTTTTTTTCATTTAACTAACCTATTTAATTATTCTTCAAGCTCCGCCCTTTATTATTATTGGGTACTAGTTTGTAATAACATATTTATATTTAAAATTAATGCTACATTATTATCCAAATAAAGTTAATTTTCCAATACCAAAAAAAATAAATTTAATTTTCTAAGAATAATTCTAAAATATTATTATCAAATACAAATTATTTTTAGATAAATAACACTATTAATTTTAACATCACTTAACCCTCTTAAAATTTAGATTAAAAGTGAATATATGAGATGAGATAAGGTTAGTTCAATCCAATTTGTTAACATATTATTATTAATCTTAGCATTCGTAGATTTAAATTATAGAATTAAAGAAATATAAAATTATAATTAATGTATACCTAATTATATATATATATATATATATATATATATATATATCAAGATAAATAATAATAATAATAATAATGTAAATATAATAGTACCATTTTATACAAAAGGGTATTTTCCTTAAGTAAAAATATAACTTAAAAAAGATCAAATTTTAATTTCTTAAACGCATGCCCGTTAGAATTGACTTGGTATTGGACTTGGGATTCCAAATTTATTGATCCGTTAGAGATAACTGAAATATAAAAAGGGTAGCGGTTAGGAAGTGGCGGTGCGGAAAATTAATTTCTCATTTTCAATCGTTATTTGTCTGCATACAGCCCTTCTTTATGGGGATCTGCGCTCAAGGTAGTTACTAGTTAGTTGGGGTTTTGTCACAAGAGTCATGACTGCTCACCCTTTTCCTTTTCCTTTTCCCTCACGTCAAACTTGCTTTCACTAACCTCTCCCAATTCATTTTCACGTCCATAGCTTTCAGAAAAGACGACACACCGTTCCTTGAATTGAAGATGAATACGACTTCCGGAGAAAGTGATAACAGAGCAGCCGCAGCCCCAGCGGGAGTTGATTTTACCATAGACAAGAATGGAACATCCCTAATCCTTCTTCGAACCAACCGTGGAGCTTCAGCAACGGTTAGTTTGCACGGAGGCCAGGTTCTTTCCTGGAAAACAGAACGCCGTGAGGAGTTACTCTTCATAAGTAACAAGGTAGTCCATTCTTTCATACTATCATTCTCCTAATAACCTTCTTTATCATCATATCAATATATTTTATATTTCAACAAGATATCACATTGAGCCTCTTATTTCTTAATCTTAGAATCAATCTGGTATTTTTTTTTTTTTTTGTTGATGATATTTCTTTCTTTTCAATTAGGCAATCTTTAGTCCTCCCAAAGCAGTGCGTGGAGGAATTCCAATTTGTTTTCCACAGGTATAACTTTTTTTAAAAATTTAATTAATACTTCATTACGCTGAAACACATAAAATATATACATAGCAAGTGGAATTTGAGTAATTTTTTCAGTTTGGGAACCGGGGAACTCTGGAGCAACATGGATTTGCGAGGAACAAAACCTGGGCTATTGAACATCATCCTCCACCGCTTGCTGGGGATTTCAATGGAAAAGTTTATATTGACTTGCTGCTCAAACCATCAGAAGAGGATATAAAAATATGGCCACATAGGTAGGCACCCATTTTATCATCTCTATAGATTACTAACATAAGAACTAACATTTTGCATTTGAATTTAGTGGTCTTAAATCAATTGGGAAGATTTATTGAAAACCATTCTGTTTTAGTCCCAATCTCTCTAGAAGAACCAAAAGACTAGTGAATTTTGTCAAATACGATAGCAAAAACCATATGCCAAAGTAATTGTTAATTTTTCTACATAAAGTTACAGGATATTTCTTTCCAGTTTAAATGAATGACATGACAATATTTGATGCACCATTTTAACTTCTTATTTTAATCAGCTTCGAGTTTCGCCTAAGGGTCTCTTTGGCAGCAGATGGCAATTTGACTTTGACATCTCGCATCAGGAATGTCAATGGCAAGAATTTTAGTTTCTCCATTGCATATCATACATATTTCTCCATCTCAGATATCAGGTCTGTATAATTTGTAAATATATTGTATCTAGCATTGGTCTATTTATTAAAAGACTGTTGTGAGAAAGAACCATGAATATGTAAAGAGTTGCAAGTCATGCATAAACATAACATTGTATTTACTATTGATAGTGAAGTGAGGGTAGAAGGGTTGGAAACTCTTGACTATCTGGACAACCTGTACCAGAAAGAACGTTTCACGGAACAAGGAGATGCTTTGACATTTGAATCAGAGGTGAGACAACTCATATGTTTAATTCAAGTCAATTCCTATTCATGGCATCATGATCATCAAGGTGCTTGCTTTATAAATGTAATTCACAATAAAATAAAATAGTTGTGTTATGTTTTAAGATTTTAATAATTAATTGGTGAGAGAAATAAATAATTTAATATACTTTGTTTTTCATCTATAGGTAGACCGGGTCTACCTTGATTCTAGCAATATTGTAGCTGTTCTAGACCATGAGAAGAAGAGAACATTTGTGATACGAAAGGAAGGACTTCCAGACGTTGGTAAGTTTCTTTGTAAACAATGCTTCCAACTCAAAGTCAGAAACAATTGTTAGATTGTTTTCTCATTTCCTTACAAAAACTAAAAAATCATTTTTTGATTTGGCATTGGATAGTTGTTTGGAATCCTTGGGAAAGAAAATCCAAGTCCATAATAGATTTAGGGGATGAAGAGTACAAACAGATGCTATGTGTTGATGGTGCAGCAGTTGAAAAACCAATCACCTTGAGGCCAGGTGAAGAATGGACAGGCCGCTTGGAGCTCTCAGTTCTTCCATCTTCATGATCTGCAGTGAATTTTATATGCAGACTGAAAACAAATACTAACAAAATAATACCACTAAGCATTGTTTTTTAGCAAGTGGTAGTTTGTTTTTTTTAGCAAGTGGTAGTTTGGGTAAATCTAGAATAAGTCATAAGCATGTATGTAAATAAAAGGGATACTCATATCAATGTTGACGAGTGTGGATTGAAACAAAGTATAAAGTTTAAGTAGAGATGTGTATGTTCAAAATAAAACCCCTTTCCAATTTCACATGCAAGTGATGTACATGAAATTGTTGTAGTTAACTTTTGAAAAGTTTATGATTATGAAAAACTTGTTAGTATACTTTGTTTGATTGCTGATCGAGTACATAAAATTAAAAAAATTGCAGAAAGTGAATTAGTATATTTAGAATTTTTTTCAAAATAATTCAAGACAAAGTTATATATATATATATATATATATATATATATATATATATATATATATATATATAATATGAATTGTGTCGCGCACTTTTTTTAGGAAGCTTTCAAGACAAAGTTTAAGATAGAGAGATATATAACATCAAGAAAGTAATATATACTACTTATGATAATATATAACAGATGATTTGTGCTAATCAACAAGACGTCCTCCAGACAAAGTCTGATTATAAGATAGACATATATACATTATCATACAAATAATATATAACTTGCTAGTCATAAATCTATATACTTTACACGCCCAATCCCCATAGTTTGTGTGCACTTATACATATACATATACAATCATTATGTACATATCAAAGACTGTTCAGGAGATGGAGATGATGTAAGATGATAATTATCTAGGTGATGTAAGGTATTCATTATCACAGGGACATAATACATAGTAGTTTATTGCTATATTGTCTCCATAGTTTCATCTGATGGAATTTACATGCACCAAAGAAGGAGTTTGCAGGGAGTCCCAAGCACCAACTTTGTCATGGAAGTTGTTTCCCCTTCCATAAAATTAATCATCTGCAATAATAGGAAAATAAGAGATATAACAGCTTCAGTCCAAATGGATTCATCAAACACAAGCATGGTGTCATTCATTGTTGGCCCCCCAAAAGGAATGAAACGTGTCTCTCTTGGTCTCCACAGGGATGGAGGAGGAGTAATTTTCCATATGCACGATAGTGTTGTTGATTTCAGACGAAACTAGAAGAGAAACAATAGTATCATTAAAATTAAATTACAAGATCAAAGGTGGGGTGAAAGGTAGCGGTTACATAAAATAACAAATTAAATTACAAAAAGTGAATTAGTATATTTAGAATTTTTTAAGTCAATTTCGCCTTCATGTTCAAATAAAAAAAATAGTATCATTAAAATTTCAATTTCAACATCTTGTTTTACAAGAAGTGTCTTATATCAAGCAAATTGTTCAAGTAGGACTCATACCATACTTAAGACCTAAGTAGAACACACCCTATCTCTCCAAATAAAATCATTTCATTTTGAATAAATTACACTATCCTCTTCCGAGAGGTGCTAATATTACATTGTCTTCAATACTTATGTTTAATTTTATTTTACTTATATATATATATATATATATATATTATTTTTAATTTTATTATTATACAATATTTTTGTAAAAAAAATAAATTAAAATAAATATTTTTAATACTATAAATAAATTTAGCATAATTCATAATATTTTTTCAAAAATAATAATTAAAATTAAAATGAAGACATAAATTGTTATATATATATATATAAAAAATAAAAAATAGTAATAAATTTTTCTTAAATTTATATCTTTTTTCTCAAACTATAATTGTACTTAACATTTTTTTTCTCTCCTTTTTTTATGAACTTTTCTCTCTCTTCTAATAATGCAAGAGATAATATAAATTAAGTCTGCAAAGAGAAACAACATCACTTTTAATTTGATATTATAAATAAGAAGTAATTATTATTATTATTATTATTAGTCATATATGAGTGTAGTTACAATCTACTCCGTGTCAGAAGACAATCCAACCATCCTATAGATGAATAAAATGCAGGTGACGAGAGTGATGACAGTAAATTAAAGGAGTCCATTTTTTGTTGGTGAAGTGATTAAAGGAATCTACTGCCTACACCTGATGAAATAAATCGTAATTATAGTTTCAACTTAAAAGTACTCGTATATTCTCACACACTCACATGACACTGGCATTAACTTTCGGATTTTACCTCCTAATTAAAATCACATGATATTTTAATCATAATACTATCCAGCACAAGGTTAAAAAGAAGTATATTTTTTGTCGGGAACAGTTAAAAACAGGCATTCACCTCCAATCCAATACTATCCAGCACAGTTTTGCGTTTATATCTCACTTTGTAACTCCAATTTTTCCAACCCCGTTAAAAACAGGCATTCTGTTAGCATTTGCATTGGATGCTATTATTATACCTTTTACCAATCGCCATTATTTCTCTCGAATCATAACTCGTAGTACGTTTTTTCTCTCACTCATTTTCGCTTCACCTCATTTTGGTAATCGCGATGCCGCTAAAGGATGACTTTTGAGGAACAGAAGGCAGATCTGGAAATGGGAAAAAAAAAAAAAAACAAAAAGTAAACGACATGTGTCGATAATAGAGCCGAGTCTCGAATTTCGTTTTCCTTCTAATAAATTTTACGATTTTCTTTTTCTTTTTCACCATGTTATTTTTGTCAGATTATTAATATATCTTGAAAGTTGAAAAATCTTGTGAGAACTTTTAATGAAATCTTTCCTATTAAGTAGTTTAATTTTATTTTTATTTACAACACTCCAGTAGGAGGCTACTAGTGTATTTAAAGAATTAAAACTTAATTTTAGTCAAACTAACTCTGTGCTAGGAAATTTTATTTTATTTTTTACTAGAACATAAAGTGACAAACATAGGTGCTTTTACAGCTCAAAAACAGAGTCCCCTCATTTGACTTAAGCAAAGACAAGGTGGCACAATCTTCTATGCAAGTTTCTGTGTGTCCGCTTCTGGTTTTTGGAGGTAAGCTGTCCGTCTCGTTGTTCGTTTTTCTTTTCCACATAACCAGCGGTGGTTGGCTTGAGTGTGTGCAGCTGGTTCTCTGCTGGAAGATGGAACGCATTTTGTGCTTCATCTACTTGGTTTCTCTCATTCTCTTCCAAGCAAATGCGGCAGAACCCATCTCAGACAAGCAAGCATTGCTTGACTTGGTGGAAAAGTTGCCTCCTTCAAGATCCCTGAATTGGAACGCAACCTCTTCCCCATGTACCTCCTGGACCGGTGTAACCTGTAACGGAGACAAGTCACGAGTTATAGCCATTCACTTGCCAGGTTTCGGGTTTCACGGAACCATCCCTCCCAACACAATAAGCCGCGTCACGGGGTTGCAAACACTCAGCCTCAGATCCAACTTCATAAATGGTCATTTCCCTTCTGATTTTTCCAATCTCAAAAACCTTTCCTTTCTCTATCTTCAGTTCAACAACTTCACGGGTCCTTTACCGGACTTCTCTGCTTGGAGGAATCTCTCTGTTGTCAACTTGTCCAATAATTTTTTCACCGGCACCATTCCTCTCTCACTCTCCAATTTGACTCAGCTAACTGCCATGAATCTCGCAAACAACTCGCTCTCTGGGCTAATCCCTGTCTCCCTCCTCCAGAGGTTTCCCAACTCCGCATTCGTTGGAAACAATGTCTCTCTTGAAACTTCTCCTGTAGCTCCATTTTCTAAATCTGCAAAACATGGCGAGACCACGGTGTTTTGGGTTATTGTTGCTGCTTCTCTTATTGGTCTCGCGGCATTTGTTTGTTTTATCTTTGTGTGCTGGTCGAGAAAGAAGAAGAATGGGGATTCATTTGCTCTGAAGTTGCAGAAGGTAGATATGTCTCCGGAAAAGGTAGTGTCGAGGGACCTGGATGCAAATAATAAAATTGTTTTCTTTGAGGGGTGTACTTATGCGTTTGACTTGGAGGATTTGTTGAGGGCTTCTGCTGAGGTTTTGGGGAAGGGGACGTTTGGTGCTGCGTATAAGGCTGCGCTGGAGGATGCTACCACTGTTGTTGTGAAGAGGTTGAAGGAGGTGGCCGTTGGAAAGAAGGACTTTGAGCAGCTCTTGGAGGTTGTTGGGAATCTTAAACATGAGAATGTTGTTGAGCTCAAGGGGTATTACTATTCCAAAGATGAGAAACTCATGGTATATGATTACTACACTCAGGGGAGTCTCTCTGCTTTATTGCATGGTATGTAGCATAATTTTTTTTTCTGCATTTTCAAATTAGTATTCATGCTCAACAGTTTTTGGTGCTTGGATGTGGTTGTTGCTTCTTGTTTTTGATTCAAAGGAAAGGTTGCTTGCATGTTTGGTATGCTTAACCAGTTAAAATTTTGTCTCTGGATAAGCTTCATCTCACTCTCAACTCAACTCAGCTATGGAAAAATTTAATGGACAACATAAGATTTAAAGTTTGAAATATAGTTTCTGATTGTAAGTATGTTCTAAAGCCAAAAAGATCTCTACTTCCTCTACAGAGGGATAAATTAATTTATGGTCCAGAACCATGGTGGTCCTAATCAACTTCTATATGACATGTAGTAAGTGTTATAATATTTTCTTACAAATTGAAAATCTTGGTAATACTTCACATAAAGATTGAGCACGACTACGTAATAATTTCTCAGAGGGAGGGCTCGTTGCTTTCGTGGTACAAGTTTGAAGCTCTTGCCTTGTTTTCTTGCCAAAGATGACAATGTATCAAATTAAAAAAAAAAAAAAAAAAAAAAAAAAAAAAAAAAAAAAAAAAAAAAAATCTGTCTTGAAAAGTTTGTTTTAGTACATACCGCATAAGTATACTGTTCAAACTTTTATAAAGACTAATAATGTTTTTTGAGTATTTCAGGTAAAAGAGGAGAGGATAGGGTGCCTTTAGATTGGGATACTCGGATGAAAATTGCTTTGGGTGCTGCACGAGGCCTTGCTTGTATTCATTGTGAGAATGGGGGGAAGCTTGTACATGGCAATATCAGATCCTCAAATATCTTCCTCAATAGTAAACAATATGGTTGTGTATCTGATCTTGGCCTGGCAACCATAATGAGTTCAGTTGCCATACCGATCTCGCGAGCCGCTGGTTACAGAGCACCTGAAGTTACAGACACGAGGAAAGCGACACAACCTTCTGATGTTTACAGCTTTGGTGTGGTGTTACTAGAGCTTCTCACTGGGAAATCCCCTGTCTATACAACTGGTGGCGATGAGATTGTGCACTTGGTGAGATGGGTTCATTCGGTAGTGAGAGAGGAGTGGACAGCTGAAGTGTTTGACTTAGAGCTGATAAGATATCCCAATATAGAGGAAGAGATGGTGGAAATGTTGCAGATAGCCATGTCATGTGTGGTGAGGGTTCCTGATCAGAGGCCTAAGATGTTAGAACTTGTAAAAATGATAGAAAATGTCAGGCAGATTGAGATAGTAGTGAATCAGACATCAATATCATCAGAGAACCAAGTGGAAAGTTCAACACAAACTTCTTTAACCACTTAGCATGAATGATCAATGATGAATCCCCTCAGTGTGATATTGACAACTCACTCCCTTAATTTCTACCCCTTCACAAAAAGAGAGCTGCTTGCTGCCCCTTTGTTTGATTTGAGTGTATCTGAAAATGTTTTGTTCCAAATTCTGAACAAGAGCATGGTTCTTTTCACCACTTTTCCCTTTGTAATTCTTGTTCAGCATATTTGCTTTTACCACAAAAAAAAAAAATAATAATAATAATTTAATTGATTTTATATCATTGTAATTTTAATGAGTGGAGGGAAGGAAGCACCACATGATCATGGTGCAATCATGTGGTTATTTGTCTTGCTAGCTGTTAACCTGATATGAAACATTTCGATCTTTTCCTATAGCTTGTGTTTTAGCTTGGGCGCAACTGGGACATGGATGCAAACTTCTTTTGTTTGTTTCCTTTACTTTGCCATATATGGATGCATGACCCGTTTTCGTTAATCCACTACGTAACCCCAGCGAGTTGTTAAAAATATATTTGTGATTTTCCATTTTGACATTCTATCACTTGATGAACCTTTTTCTTCCATTTGTGGAGGCTTACTAAATGTCTTTTTGGCATTTGGTGATTGGGTGGAGGCTTAAGAAATGTCCATTTGCTTGCATTTTCGGCTTTATTACTGTTAAAGGGTATTTTTTTTTTTTTTGTTATTATTATTTGGGATGAATTTTTAAATTTTAATCTAAAAGAAGATAAATTATGACTTATAATTTTGAAGTTGTAATACTGATTATGACTTATTATTTTTTATTTTTTTAAACTAAAATCGTAAAAGAGTTTACAATTTTAATATAATTTTTTTTAATATACAACCTTAAAGTTGTAAACAAATTCTTATTTTACTTTTTAAATGAAATCATAATATTATTTATACGACTTGAAAGTAACAAATAATATTATGACTTCAAAGTCTTAAATTAATTTTTTTTTACAATTTCTAAGTCGTAAGTTTTTTTCAAATAATTTTAAAAAAATTGTAAATAATTTTTAATTTAATTA
>PYAF01001578.1:1329914-1351426 GCA_007407185.1 Glycine tomentella | reverse complement strand
TCCTTAATTATAAGATTTTTTTCAAAAATTTATTTGTTCCTTTTTATAATATTTATTTTTAATTTCTAGATATATTAATTTTTTTATACATCTTTATTATTTTCTCTCCAAATATTAATGAAAAACAATTAAGTGATAAATAGATAATTTTTTTTAAATGATAGTATAAATAATTGAAAAAATTAATATCATTAACTAAGTTGATTACTTTTCTTAAAGGTACAAACTAGTTGAAAACTCTTGTAATTAGAAACTAAGGGAATAAAACTTTTCATGCATTTTCTTAATCTTTTTTTTTTATTACATTACTCATCTCATTTCCACACTTCTTTTTCTTATTACCTATTTTTCTCTTGATTATATAAAGTTATAGAAAAAGAAAACATTATAGGCAGAGTTTTTCGTTTACTACACTGCAGTTTTTAGCATTATTGAGTTAAATTAAAGAATTCTATTTTTTTTTTCATAAATACCACTCACATAATCACATTTGTGTGATTTGTGGAAAAATGCTTATGCTTCATAAATCTAATGTAATTTCTCAATTCTCGTTTGTTCATCTCCCAACAGTAATGACAAAATTTTAAAGCCTATTCTATTATTAATGAACAAATATTTTGTATGGATAAAGGGAAATAGTACTACTAGCACTCTAATATTAGTTAAGGAATTAAATTGAGAATTTTTTATACGTGTAGTATTTAAAATTAGCAGTACATTTTTTTATTAATTTATTAATTGATATCTTTAAAAGATTTTTTTTAAGACCCATAGAAAGTGAAAAATCACATGATTCAATTAAAAAATAAGAAGAAGAAAAATATAAATGAAACATACTTGCACATCCGATTTATATCCTTGCTGTTACTTTTTTTTTTTTTCTTCCTGATCTGGTCTCTGATAAATATTTGACGCGTCGTTTCCCCACCGACTAGAAAGTCATGTAACGCTGGACCTTATAAGCAGACGGACAAGCAGATGTTGGGTTGATATATATCAGGCGTAATTGTATTTTTAGTTCTGAAGAGGAACTAAACTTTTAGTAAATGTAAAGAGTAAAAATGTATTCAGTTTTAGTACACTTTTAAAGATAAAAAAATATTATACCCTAAAAATTGATGTTAGGATTTGTGGCATAAGAGGGTAGAATATTAAACAACTTGCTTATAAGTTATAAAGATTGAGGAGCAGTTACTGTGAGTCGAAAAAATTCGTGGGTACCATTTTCATAACCAGTTATTTCACCTTGTCCATAAAAATAGGCTGTATACGGGCCTGAATGAATAAAAAAATATTTATTTTCAATCAGTTAAGCAAATTGGGCTTCTGAAATTTCCTTCTCTTTCTCTCTAGTATGGTATCATGGTATGTGAGTTAGTATATATGAGTATATAATGTCCCACTGAGACAACATTATGGTCAGGATAGGACATTTTTGTCCTTTTCAATAGTTGTTAAATTTGTGTTGAGAGAGCAGGGGAGAATTATAATAATGACTAATGAGTTTTTCGTCCATTGATTTTCATTTGTCTTCTGTCTTTTATTTTAGTTTTTGGTACTGAGGAGGGCTAAAGCCCATTTTTGTCTTTTATTATATTTCATGTTGAGAACATTGGTTGTTGATGGTTAATTGAGGTTTTGTTCGGTTATATGAGTTAAAATAAATGCTTTATTGGCCTTATTTGACCTTTGTCTAATGGTAAATGGTAATCAAGATTGATGGCCAAAACATGGACAGCGCATAAAAGCAATACAAATGTGACATTATGTGAGCTGCATTCGTCATTATATTATTTGCACGTAAAGTTAGCGTAAGAAGATAATTTTTTGTGCTGAGAGCCAAATGACTCACTAGGCTTTTTCCCACCAAAAAACCAAACATGCTAAATCACGGTTCATAAATGGAATTGTCTTCTCTGGATTCGATGCACATGAGGACTTTGCCTTCATCCACCAACTTACACTGGGATATATTGGATTATGTAATCTGATGTTAAAATTAAAGTTGGCTTTTAGTGCCTTCCTTAACTCTATTCCTTTGCTATCGTTGCTTAGCTGTTTTGCCACACAACTTAACTTGCTACCCAATATTATTAGTTTTTTATAGGCAAAATGTAATATATATTAAAGAGGAACCAAGTTTGTGTTTAGATAGATGTTGATAAAATTGATTTTGAATGAAATTGATTTTGTAAAATTAATTTTGAAATGACGTAATTTATGTTTAGATATTTTATTATAAAATTAAATTAGGAATAAATTCAATATAAAATTTTGAATCTAACATAAAAATTACTCAAATTTATTTCAAATCAGAATTAATTCTAAATTCTTTTTAAATATAAAACCAAAGAAGTAAAAGTATATCAAAAATCAATTATAAACTGATAATCAATTCTTTAATGCTAAAGCAAACATGCACTAATTGGGTCATAAGAAGTAACCCAAGTAGTTAAGACACTCATACAAGAAAAAATATCCAAGACAAGGAGCTGCAGCTCTAGCACCGAGAGCCCTTCACGCAGTCCTTTACACTAACACCATGAATCCCTCTATAACAGAAGCATGAATCTCAAATTGCCCAACCACCTCCCGTAAAAGCTAAGGACAACAACTATACGGCACTACTATTTTTGGTTATCACAGAGGCTTCAAAACTACTTTTATTTTCAGAGCAATATTTTTCTTCTTTATTTTGTGCCTTAAAATTCGATAGTGTACGATAAAATTCATAAAATTGGTATCTACTGTTTTTTAATTTTACTTCTTACATTTGTGTCGCTTGATTTATTGCAAAATTGAATAAATGACCAAAATAATAACACAGCTTTCACCATTCGATGTTATGCTAGTTGTTTGCAGTTTCCTACCCAGCTTGACGGTAATTGGTAGAGGGGACTTATATTGCCGATTATTTCCAATTTACAGTATTAATACTGTTCTGGAACAGGTATTAGATCTTCAACAAGGTGGAGATTATAGTATTCTGTATCTACATGTTCCTACTGCTCGGATGAGTATTCTGGTTAACAATGAATTAAAAAGTTGCAGCTTGTGAATTTTTATAAATAGCTAGACATGTATCTCATATATTTTTAAAATAATCACATCAATATGTTGGATACTATCCTATCAGTGCATCATAGGTTGCGGCTAATTTTTATGGGTTTTGCATACTAACCTGCTCTATTAGTTAATCTCTTTTCGAAATTTCACAAGGTTAAAAAGAAGTATCGATCGGCATACATTTAAAAAATGATTTTCATCCCGATTGCTATTTGTTAATCGATTTTAGCTAAAGGCCCGTGAAGCTAAGCAAGGTTAGCAAATTACCAATAATTCCCAAAAGGAAATTAAAGAATGACAAGAATGTACAAATTATAATGGCATCACCAAATAGAATGGGACATTAAGAAGCCAGTAAAAAACACATACCCTTACATCACTGGAAAAATGAATCCGAAAAAACAACGTTGAATTCCTGTGGGAAAATTTTTCCCAGTCATAGGCATATTGTGCATAACGTTGTCAATTAAATCCATGATTCATAAGGCTAATAGTTGTATTAAGGATAATAAACATAAGACCTTCTTTAAAGTGAAAGAGCTAGCATACTTTTCAGAAGGTGGAGGAGTGGATGAGATAAGTGAGTGCCAAAGCCAACATCATCAGCACATAAGCAATCCCTTGATCTATGGACGTCCCTGAACCAAAGAAAATCATGATGAATGTGAAAAGGAAAATTAAAGCAATGCAAGCACGTACATGTTCAGATCCAGAATGTAGAATTAGATATAGAAAGAGAGGAATTTATAATTAAGTACCGTCGCTGGTAGGAGCAGGTGCTGGAGCTAGGGATTGGGCATGGACAGCGAGAGGTATGAAAAGAGTGAAGATGAGAGAAAGAAGCAGGGCGGCCACCACTCCGAAACCGAATGAGAATCTGAAAGTGGCCATTTCTTTGCTCTCTCTCTCTCTCTCTCTCACTCTGAAATCTGAAGTGCAGTAATGGGAGTGGGAACAGTGGTGTGAGACGGCGCGTGGGTTTAATAGGCCGTTACGAAGGGGGAGGCAAAAGCGGAGATAGGCAACTGGTCAAGCCGGTAAATGCGATGGTGGGGTCCACCTGCATGTTACGCTTGCTGAAGCTGTTGTAAGCCCATGTGAGTTGCCGGTTTGGTTTGGATTCCAAACCAGGCACAGCCCACAGCGCTGACACTCTGTCACCTTTTGGCGCCATATGCTTTATCTAACTTTCTTATTTTTCAAATCAAATAAATAGTTAAAATATGCATTTCTTTTGTATCCTTGAACGTCTATGTTAATTGACAGGTGTTAATTTTCTTCAGTAAAGGCTGCGTTGATAGTAAAATTATGACGCAGATAAATAAAACTCTCTTTCTCCATAGCCACTACTCCACAAAACACCACAACCCAAACACCAAAGCCGCCACCCTAAACCACCGCATGGTGTCGAGGGTGTCGGAGAAGGCATTAGAGGAAGGGTGAACGTAGTGGGCCTAGATGGTCGCGCCGAGAGGAGGGAGGTGGAGAGGTGAGGTTAGCAGAAGTAACACTGTTAACGCTGCATGTGTAACTGAATGCAAATCTTAATGGGGTTTGTATAAGAATATAAGACTAATTTACTCAATAAATAAACCTTCATTTTCACTTTTACATAAACACAAAATATTCAATACGTATGTTCTAATTTAAAGATATTTTTATTTTTTAATTTAATATTTTCTATATTAAGACTACTATTTTAACTTTTAAATTGCATAGAATAAATATTTATTTTATACAAATAAAGTTTATAATAAATATATATTTCTAAATATATAAATTTATTATAACTTAAATCTATAATTAATAAGCATTTTATACTTCTAAATTATATTTTAAATCCACGATAAATAATTTACGTTAGGTTGTATTATTATTTTTAACTATTGATAATTTATTTTAAAAAGTATTAATCTTTGAGTTAGAACTAAATATATTAAAAATGATAATTTAAAAAAGATAAAATATTAATTTAAATAATTCTTTTGGTGTTAAAGTAAAAGTATTAGAATATATTATGTGCATGTTTGAAGTGTGTTTAAATTTTGAAGATAAAAAATAAAAAATGGAAATAAAATATATATTTAAAATTAATTTTAATATTTAATTACAATATGTTTAATATTAAAATAGTAAGGAGATATATCATATACATGCTAGTGGAGCTCCTTAAATTTATGAGTTTAGTTTGTTTTAGAGTAAACATTTAATCCAATCACTTATGAAAATCAGTTTACTTTTTTTTTTTTTTTTGTCTGTACGAAAAACTCTACCTACCTAATATAATTTTAAAGAAAAAATCATTAAATAATCCTTCAAAATTACAAACCAAACTTTAGGATGATCTTTGTCAAAAAAGAAGAAGTGGTGATATAAATTTTTGAAACATTAAATAAATATCAAAGTAACTTACAAACCAATAAAATAAGTGAACGATATGATGGATAATCCAAAGCGCAGGTCTCTTAAGATTTAAGATTTTCGTCCTGATTTTAGTTGAGGAATGAGAAGAAGAAAGAGTTCAGAAAACCTATGAAGAAAAAAATCGTGTAAAAGAGAAAAAGAAGATAAAAAAACAGAGTTCAAAAGCCCATTTATATTGTATTTAATCTAGAATAAAAGTTTTGTTAAATTGTCAAACAATCATTTTTTTAATTGTAATACTCGGAGTCCTATCGGAAGAGTCAAATTCCCTAATTATTGTGGTTGAACAAAATAAATTTATAATGCCTGTATTAGAATGTAATTTAGAAATAAGTTATATTTAATCTAGAATTAAAGTTTTAAAAATGAATTCAGAAATAAATTGAATTAAATTTCAAACTGAAAATTATTTAAATTCCAATATTTTTTTTACTGCAAATTCAATATTAAAACTTTCCCAAACATGTGCAGTAAAAAAAAGAAAAACTTACGAAAATATTAAATAGATATAAAATTTCAAAATAATTAATACAAAGATTTTTTTTTAAGGAAATATAAAGATAAAAACTTGTGAGTTGTTTTTAGTTTTTTAAAATAATATAATATCGCAACAAATTTAGTTAATCACTTTGCCTATTATTTTGAAAGTTTTGTTTACTAAGATTTGTTAAGTTTTTGTATTATTGAAAGTAGGAAAACCCATTTTTTAACCTGTTTGGCAAAAAAATATTTTGCCTTTAAAAAACCACAATTTTATTTTTGTAGAAAAATATCAAACTCAACTTTTAACAGGTTTTATATTTTAAAAGTCTAAGATTATTTAATTTGACATGAGTGTTTATAAGATAAAGTAGTGATAGTCTTAGTAGGTAATTTAGAGAACAAATGGAATTTGAACAGAAAATGAGAAAAGTAGGGTGTGAAATTACATTCGAATGAATTAAAAGGACAAATTGAAAAACAAAATATCTAGATACCAAAATGGCATATTGTCATTATACATTGTTATAATTTATTTATTTTTGTGATAGGGAAGGGCCTAAGCCCCCACCCACAATTTATTAATATCCAAGGAGAGAATGAAACAAACATATGTCTTGGAGACTAGTGAACCATTAATTGCGAATGAAAGGGAAGGAGATGGTGGCTATGGTGGAGGGAGAGAAGTGTACTACGAGAGGGAGTTGAATTAACTAAATTTAATTTCATTTAACTTGAGTGGGTACGTGGTCACGTGCAAGACTCTTAATTTTTTAAAAGATGATACAATAAAAGTACTGTAGTAGTTAAATAACTTTAATGAATGACATCGATCAAATTAATTTATGAAATTATAAAAAAGTTGTCTTAAATTAGTAAATAATGATCATTTCAATCTCTAATATTACTAAAGTGATGAAAGACAATTCTATTGAAACTAAATAAGGTTAATATAAGCAACAACAAAAAATCATATTCTATATTCTGCATATTCAAAGCTTGAATTTAAGATTAATAATTAAATTGAAACAATTTAAATTAATTGACTAATATACTTAATCATAAACTTCTTAATGGGTCAGAGCTTGGCCCAATTGCGGTGCTTATTGGGTCGAAGGAGTACCAAGTGAGACGCAGGTTAGGCCGCGGGAAGGAGTTTAAGGAAATCCAATGGCTCATTGAGACACTTTGACGAGGCCCAGGTTTACACTCGGCTCTCGCTTTCTCACCCCAACATATTGCATGAAGGAGACAGATTCTGTTCTCTGTCCCCGTTGTGGTTCATCTCATGCTTCAGATGGCCAGGGGCATGGAGTATCTACATTCCAAGAACATGTGTCACGGCCACCTTAACCCTTTTAATATTTTGCTCAAGCCAAGGAACTCCCAATGCCAATAGGGTTATCTTCAAGCAAAGCTTTCTGGCTTTGGCTTGTCTTCTTTGAACAATATAACAACAGTGACGCTGATGAGGACCACTACCCTTTAACTTGGTATGCTTTGATCGAGTTGTTGACAGGGAAAGTGCCTTTTGAAGATAACCATCTTCAAGGAGACAGAACCAGCCAAAACATTAAAGCTGGGGAAAGACCTTTGTTTCCTCACCGTTCTCCTAAAGACCTTGTGAGTTTGATCAAAAAGTGTTTGCAAACTGACCCTGCTCAGCGTCCTACATTCTCCTCCATTTGTAGGATTTTGCGTTACACCAAAAGTTCCTTGCCATGAACCCGGGAGTCCCACGTGATGAACCCTGAACTCAACAACCAGACACAGCAGCAGGCCCCACCCGTGGTTTCTGCGACATAGAAACAACGTTCCTCAGGAGCTTTTCGATGGAGAGGACCACATCTGGTGTGTCCGCTGTGTCGCGGATACCCTACGAAATGTTTGTTTAAAAAGTTGCGGAGAAAGAGAAAACCAACGTTAGTACTAACGATAAGTACTGCTGTGAGCACCAAAAGGAGGCGTGTAGGAGTGAAAGTGATGACCAAAGCGCAGTGGGTGATGATGATAATGCATCCATTGTGGAAGACCCGTTCCCACTACTAACCTCTCCAACATCAGTGGGTGATAACGCATCCATGCATTGTGGAAGCCCCGTTCAGGAAAACTGTTAGAATAAAGAAACCAACACCCGTAAAGGCCAACAAAGAACAAGGTTCGTTCAGTTCAGTTGTTTGCACTATGTATGTGTACACATATGGTTTCCAAAGGCTTTTATTTTATATCAAGTTTTTAGTACTTTTGGTTAAGGATTGAGAATGAACTTTTTTTCTATCATGTTCACACTGTAATCGTTTAATTGAGATTACATATAACTGTTTGTAGTTATAATTTAGGTTTGTGTAGTAATTTTCTAAATAGGGCCTTTTAATAGTTTTGATACGTTATTGATGTCTTATTTTCTCATTTTTTTTCATTTTTTATTCACTTAAAAGATAAAATATCTTTTTTTCGGCCTAAAATATGTGAAATCTAAAATTGGTTCGATACCTATATATATATATATATATATATATATATATATTTGTGTTTTGAGGTGGTGGCGTTTTTTATATTAAAAAAGATTCATGAATAACTAGTGCCAAAATACACCTAAAAGAAATATGGATGTGATAAATATGATATGATAAGGTGCCAATAGAATGTTTGCATGGTAGGAGATATATTTGCTGAACTTGATTTCATCAAGAAACTAAATGTATAATACATTTGGTTAGGAACGCCAAAATTGCGAGTGCCAAAGTCATTATCATCTTTATCTAATCGAGTTTTAAAGACGACAAAGGTGAATCAGTCGTCATTGGCACGAAGCACAGGTAGAAGACGACCTCCCCTAGTCTCTGACAAAGGGAATCAATCACCATTAGTTTCGAGCTCAGTTAGGAGAAAAAAATATGAGGGAAGCTTGTCAGATTCTAAGGGCAGTTTAAGGCTGAAAAAAAGGGATCAGACACCATTAGCATTATCTAGATCATATGGCAGTGGCACAGACAGTTTAAAGATGAAAAAGTCACAACTAATGTTGAACCCTTCTTTGAGCCCGGGAAGACTAAGACGTGCCAACACTGAGACCAATTTGAAGGGGCTCACGCCGACCCATACGTTGAGCTCTCCGATAATATGCACAAACAGAAGACGTAGTTGTCTTGTCTCAGATTTGGATAACGGTTTAAAGATGACAAAAGGTAGGTTGTCATCGTTGGCATTAAGTCCCTTATGCCCCTATGTGAGAAGAAAAAACAAGCGGCCATGTCTCTGACTCCGAGAGCAGTTTTGTGAAGAAAAGAGGAAATCTTTCACCATTCGCATTGAGCCCTTTTGAATCCTTGTGTGAGGACAACTTGTGGCCATGTCTCGGATTAACCCTCTTCTGACTTTCATGGCCTATGGAAGATTTTCAGATTATTTAATCAGTCGTCACCTTTGCCTTTTTCTTCGCACAGTTCAAGTCCTTAGACTATTTTGCACCATGCAGATTTTCCCAACATTTATTTATTCTTGCTTAAGGTAAGTGGAAAACACAAAAATGTAGCTTTTTAAGGGAAGGTTGGAAACATAGTTTCATGCTTGGTTGTATTATTTGCAGTCTTTCGGAGATTTCCTTGTGATTTTAGGACTATGGTTTTTAGCAACTGAATTTTGAGTGAATATATTCATGTCATAAATTATTGGAGGTTGCCTCCCCGCCCAACTTTCTGTCCTTTCTATTTCCCTCGTGTTATACTCTTTCTCGTATTCAATTATGTTCAATTCGATTAGGATTCTTTACGTAAACTGCGAACAATTAGTTAGGTGTGCGGCAAGAGAAGGCACGGGCAATTCATCCAACTAGTGATGCTTCGTGAGAGACTCAGTTTTCAAGAATCAATCTTCACATTAAACCCGTGTTTATATTTGCCCCATCTATAACTTGAATGCGTCACCCAAAACAATTAATAGTTACTTTGCGTTATATTTTACGTGAATCCTGCAAGAATAGTATGTGTCTGGTAACACATTTAGGATGTGAAAAATCACAATAATGGCAAAGCTACTTCTTGTAACTTCTACATCTAAGATCTATCTTTAAATTGGCATGAAAAAATAGGTATATGTTACAATTGAGATACCAAACATGCATGCTTACCAAATTATGCTAGAGATAATTAGAGAGATCCATAGCCGAAAGACACTAACCTAGAATCAACATCAAGGTATTGTAATCATGGGGCTGAATTTGAGGCCACTTTTTTTGGGTTTTCGTTAGTGGGCATATTGTATACAGAGGGCAGTCCTAGTATAATGGTGGTTATATCGATTTTATGACTTCTTCTTTGTCATAAATAGCATATAACTAATTTATAATGAGAGGGAAATGACATACAGGGAAACAATTTGTACTTTGTTTGCTACTATTTGATACCGTATATATATTCTCTTTTCAGCTGACAAAAAAAAGGTAATGCACTACGGTGATACATACAACCTTTGGAGATGTAACGTGGCCCCAGAGACAAAAAAACATAAACGGGTGGTATACACCTGAAGTTTATATGCTTTCGATTCAAGGTAATGGAGTTGCTTTATCTTTTGATAAACAATTATTTTTCCTATAACCGTACAATTGCTAGTCCTTCATAAATTTAAAAAATCTGAAAAGGACAGCAATACAAATATACAATTTACATTGGCACGGACAAGCTTTGCATAGACACAGGGTACATTCTTGAGCTAAGAAGCAACTTAGCACCAGCCATCCGAATTCTAAAATATTAAACCCAATTTAAATAATTTTATCAATAAAAAATAGAAGAAATAGAGATATTGAATCAAATTTCTACTAAAAAGTTAAAATTAAATTATTCACATCAGTTTCTGAAAAAATTAAATGAAAGAAATTCTAAAAAGATTGATGTACATCAATTAATTTTAATTCATAAGAGAAATTTGATTTATTTTCTTCTCCAATAAATTTTCGTTGAGAAGTTTATCTAAAGAGGAGCTTAATCTGCTTCATATTCAACTGCTTCTCGGATTGATCCCAGCCATATTTAAGTATAACAAGCCTTTTCTACGTATGACAATGTGAAATTCTGGTTTGAAATCCGAGTTGCACATCACGATGAATCCAACTTTTAAAAAGATCAGGATTTAGATTGCAGATCTATTTCTTCATCCAATTATGGCCGAAGTTGAAGCCCTTCTACTTCAAATTATAAGCCAAAGCTCAAGATGTCAAAAGAATTTTTTTATAGGCTCCCAGCAGGTTGATGGGATTGGCCAGAGTGCCTGAGTGACAAGCGCAAAACTCCAGGAACTCGCAAATGTAAGAAAGTTGCCCTCACAGGGAACCTTTCCTTTAAACCATCTGTAACACTTTTACACATCCACTTGAATTGGCCGCAATAAGCATGTCTGATTTCCCTCTCCAGCACACACTTGAAACAAACTGACCATGGTCATCATCAGTGTCTTTACCAGAAATGGGATCAATGGACCCAAATTTGTGTGAAGTGACTGGCATGGGAAGCGATCTATAGTAGGTGTAAACCTGCAAGAGAACATAAATTGTGATTGATGCCAGCACACGCACACATAACTTTCTGCTCAATATTCAAAACTCCCACCTATACGTTTCTCCATCTTGGTTATTATACTTAAATAAATTTTGAATATTGCATTGTACGGTTGCTAGTCACGGTTATCAACACATATTGGTGCATATACAAGTCGCTTAATAGAATTAGCATACTGACGTTTTTGAGGTCGGTGACTCTGGTCATAATTTTACATTAGTGCAATTAAACGGTATAACGAATTGAATGAACGTTTTTTATTTTAGAAAGTTAAAACCAAGTAAATGATTGTTCTACTGAAACTAATATATACCTCATTTGTTTCTGAACCACATGCAATATATCCATCAGCCACCGATAGACCCACAAAATTCTGTCAAGAGGCAGAAGATTTCAGCTTACCAATTTAAGTAATCATAAACATTTGTCAGTTTAATGACAAAAACATATCTAATTTCTGACATGAAGGCATAGAAGTTTGCTAATAAACAAATCATTTTGGTCAAAAACAATCTGGATTTCGTAAAATTGATTTTGCTATTCAGATCATCAACCATAATCTGATGCTCCATTTAAAACCAAATAAGAAAAATTCTCCAAAGTATATTTGAAAGACGTTGACAAAGAAAACCTTACATACTTTACAAACTTAAATTCCATCCACTGCTATAAAATTTAAAACCAAACCTTCTCATTAGTATGTCCCGACAGAGTTAGGCTGCAAGCATTAATGGATGCAACCACAGGAGAGGTTTTATTGAGATCCCAGATCTTCAATGTATTATCAGTAGAAGCAGAAACAAGTGTTTCAGAGTCCAAGAATTTGACATAGCTCACAGCTTTACGATGGCCAGCCAGTACACACCAGGGACTTCTAAGATTGCGAAGATCATAACAATATGTTGAGTAATCTGCAGATCCAAAGGCCAGCAAATGGGAGGAATGAGCAGAGAACTGAACACAGCAGACATTAGCAACATTCCTGATTGTGCCTAAACAGTTTCTCTGGAAGAAAAAAAATTGTACTGCATTAGCTCTTGATTAGTTATTCGGAAGAAATTATCTTGTATTTTTTGCAACATCTCGAGCTTATGAAGAGATAATGTGACGCAAAATCTATCCATTCAATTAAGAAAATCTTGGTTGTTCATATTTGTCCCCCTGCTAATGGACTAATGGTCTCCACTGCCACATTATTTATTTTGAAAAATAAAGATAAAAAGGTTAAATATGTTTTTAGTCCCTACAAATAGGGTAATTTTCAATTTTAGTCCCTATAAAAAAATCATCTCCTTTTGGTCCCTTGTTTACGAAAATAAGGACCACCCACAAGTGACACGACACATTTCCATAAATGAGGACCAAAAAGAAACAATCTTATTTTAGGCACTAAAAGCTAACATTGCCCTTTTTGTAGGGACTAAAAAATATATTTAACTCAAGATAAAAACAATTTAACCAGGAACCTTTCTCCATTTATTGGTTTAGCAAAACTGATTTTTTCTTAGATTCAATATCTTCCTGATATGAATACGGAAGGTTCATTAGGTGATCAAGGTGATAAGAATTGGCCCAATAGTGAGAAACCTTTGAAGGTTTACACACATAGGCCATAGAGGGTAATACGGTCCATCCAGAATTAGTGCTGTAGTGCTTTGTGAGTGGTATTGAGTTAGTTAGAGGAGTGAGAAACAGTGAGTGAATTCTGTTATAAGAGAAAGGGCACTGGTTGTATTGGGGGGGGGGGGGGGGGGGGGGGGGGGGGGGGGGGGGGGGGGGGGGGGGGGGGGGGGGGGGGGGGGGGGGGGGGGGGGGGGGGGGGGGGGGGGGGGGGGATATTTTGGAATGAAACTGGGAGTCTTGAGATTCATCTCTGACTTGGGGGAGCTTGCTCTCATTTTCTCTATCT
Organism: Glycine tomentella; assembly: GCA_007407185.1. Classification (NCBI taxonomy): domain Eukaryota; kingdom Viridiplantae; phylum Streptophyta; class Magnoliopsida; order Fabales; family Fabaceae; genus Glycine; species Glycine tomentella. Next base: position 1,337,989 of record PYAF01001578.1, on the reverse strand, counting down.
ATGCCTTTCCGTTATTTTCCTTCTTTTGCAGCACTAATTGATACAATACATATCACAAGGACTATTATTTAAGGGTGGAAATTCACTATCACAATTTTGATGTTTATGCACAGTAAGGGTGAACACAGGTCAGGTTTGAGGGGATTCTGAACCCAAAGCAAGGTTATCAAATCAAAATTCAAATCGCAAATTGTCAAGCTAATTTTTGAATTGTGAATCATAATTTATATTGAATCATGAGCATTAAAGACAATGAAAAGTAACTTCAAACATATCATTAGATTATATATAGTGTTCAATGTAATAATTTTAAACTAGAAACAAATAAAACAAATTAACCATAAGTTTTGAAACAAAATTATTAGTTATATCTAAGTTTGTGAAGTCTCTATGAAGAATGGAAACAAAGCCATGAAACAGCCAAATTGAGTGCATGCATTGAATGAGTGAGTCACAAATAAAAAATAGTGGAACAACAAAATATAGGATAAGTTCACTAGTGCTCTTTCAATTCCTTTTCATTTAACTATTTAAGCATATATGACTTCTCAATTTCTTTCAAGAGATAAAAAAGAAAAAAGAATGAATTGTTGAATTGTGTGATTCGTATCAAATATCAATGACATGAAATTGCACCAACTCATTCATGTACCATAAGATTCAAAGTCATTTTGAAATTTATCTTATGATACAAATAGATAGCCAGCTGAATCGCATTGAATCGTAAGTTTCTAATAACATTGACGACCCAAACTGATTGAAAAGGTTTGGGTCAGGTATGAAATTTCCAAACCTAGTACCCAACTTGATTGCTTCGAGTTCATCTATTTTCAAACCAGTCCAACTCATCAACCCAACCCAAGCCAATATTTTTAACTCAGGTTGACCCAATCCATGATCCCCCTAATCAACTGTGAATATCAAACGGTCAGGCATTCATATTATGTTTTAGGTCATAAATACAAGCAACATTCAATTACATTGTAACTCTAGTTTCTTTTTCTCTGGTTACCAACTTTATGTCAAGCAAAATCTGCACATCCACATGCTTACATGTATATGTACAGTGTAATGTGTATGTGTGCGTTTGTACATGAAAAGGGGGTTTACCTCACTGATGCTCCACAGCTTGAGAGTACAATCATCACTTCCACTGGCAAATTTTGTAGGGCATACTGCAGAGAAGTCAACAGACCAAGCCCTCTTTTCATGTTCAGTGAATTGAGAAAATTCTTGACCTGTACCAGCATCCCATAACTGAAAATGCATCAAATCATACAATGTCATGACTAATTACATTTCTGTATGATATTGGTCCCAGTGGTTTACAATCAAGTGAATGAACGCCATGCTAAATTTAAGTAAATGATGATCACCAGTCACCACCGACCCCAATTAACTTGGGTTAAAGGTGCTGTTAATGTTGATGTTGATGATCACCAGTCTCTATTCTGATGCTAAATAATCATATCCTATGTACAAACCACATGTACTTCTACAAAGTGCATACAATCTGAGTAATGAGAATGATTCAGGCGGTGCTGCAACAGTAGCACAAAGTCAAATAAAAAACTGACATTATTTGATAACATCTTAGAAGAAAAAGAACAAGGATAGCCACCAAGACAGTTATTTTATTATTATTATTTTTTAAACGAACAAATGTAAAATCTTAGTATCTACGGTTTTTACCAGCACATTAATGAGAACTTTACAAGGATAAGTGTATCTGCATGGCCACAACCACACATGCTTTTACCTCCAAATTATAACTTATGAATGCATTGTATCTAATAATAGAACAAAAGAATCCCAATTTTTCTATATTCATAGAAAACTGCTCTATCCATGTATATGTATGAAAAATATTCACCAACTTCAATGTTTCACAAAGTACTATTTTAAAGGATCCAACCCGTTCAGTTGGAAATAGACATCCCTTGAAGCTTCAGATTTAAAATATAATCTTTTATGCCACTTAGAAAATCACAGAAACAGATATGATACAGCCAAGGTACTAATTCACTAATCAAATTTTTAGAGATATAATATAAAACTGTTCTTATGTCTTCACCTAAAAGCTTATGCTTTAGGGACAATTAGTTCATGACATGGTATTAGAGTCGTTATGACAAAGTGGTCGAGAGTTTGATCCTTGTCTCCCCACTTTTCTAATAAAAAATGAATTTCAGCACAAGGTAGGTGGGCCTATGCATTATCTACGCTTTAAGCCCAAAGAATTCTTGCATAAGTGGGTGTGTTAGAGATATAAATATAATGTAATATAAAATCTTTCACTAGTCTTCCACAGTTTCGCTAATAGCTAACCTTTTGGGATAATTGGTTTGAGTCACAACATGAATAAAGGAGACTAGATGTTAGATTCCAGACAAGACCCTCCAATCTTGAGAAAATAAGCACTATTTTCTCTATTTAGCAGCAGAGTTTTAGCCCAAAAATCCAAGTGAAAAGGTGAGTAGACCCTCTTATGGTAAACCATTTCAGTTTGAATCCGAAAAACATCAATTCCGTACAAGTAATGGATGGATACTGCAAAGGTAATGAATGAATGCTGCAAAGAATGTCTTCCAATGATTAAACAATGGTTCAATGTGCAAAACATACCTTCACTATACCGTCATAATCAGTAGAAGCGAGATAGTTCTTAATATAGTTATTCCAGCAAACACAGCTGAATTTTGATCTGTTTGACATCTCAACTGCAGGATAATGGATATCAACAGAGTCATTGCAAAGTGCACTAAACTCGAAAATTTTTATTTTCTTAGATATCCCAGCAGAAGCGAAGTAATCTGCATCCCGGTCAAAGCTTAGAGAGCAAATTACATTTGCAGGATTGTTAAAATCAGCATTTCTTAGTACACCCCGCACTTCAAACTTGCAATAACGTGCATACTTGCACAAACCATCAAAGAATGCCCCTAAAGTATCTTTCTTAGGTTGTTCCTCACTTTTTTGGGTCACATTCTGGTTCTCACGATTTCTTAGTATATCTTTATTAGGGTGAGTTGAAGCATCTGTTTCAGAAAGCTGAAGTTTGGATCTCATGGAAAAATAAGCACCTTCAAGATGGCCTATACTTCTCATCAATCTCACTTCATTTGAATTAGAGATTGGGGATATCGAGGGCAGTCTTTCCAAACTCAAAGTTTCCTTTTTAAGAGGCATAATCTCTTTCTGGCAAGAGTAATAATTCTGCAAGCCTGAGGAAACCAAGGATTTTCTTGAGTCATGCCTCCTCTCCACCTCTTCTATATCTGATTCCAAGCACTTGATTTCTTCTACCAGTTTGAAGGCATTGTTCTGCTTCTGCTCTTTTAACAAAACGAGGAAATGCAATAACAATTCTGATTCTGCATCTTCTTGGTCAATACTTGATGACAATTCCTTACTAAACAACTCTTGCAATCCAGTAATCAATTCAGATTGAAGGATTTCCCTGTTATGCAACAGAAGTTGTAACTTTAGGAAATCATATCAATAGACTATAACTCAGGTTTGAAGACCATATTTTAAGGACTGGTCCACCAGCATATTTAACTAGAACACTACTAAAAATATGTACTCAAGAACAGAAAAGGAAGAATATCAAATTTTAAAAATTCTCTGAATCATTTTGACGAGACGCCAAAATTAGCCGCTCATAAATGTAACCTTTATTGAATATCGCAGATAAAGATCACAAATTAACAATGGAACACTGGAATATATCTAAAACCCAGAAAAAAATATGACACTTAAAGAAAGATATTATCCCATAGCTCACAGAGCTTAGGGCACAAACCAGATGCCAAAAATTCCTTCCAGATGATTCCCTTCCTCCAGTTCCCCTCCAAATAAGTCAGAAGTCCCTCTCTCCCTCCTTGAACTCATGCATAATTACCAGCCCTATACCTTCTCAATACATGTCCCTCTTCCTCCTGGAATAAATTTTCCAAATGTGTTTCCTGTGACTAAACTGATCAAGAGATTGGCCCATTTACTCCCCTTGACCCTCATCTATATAACATTCAAGCAACCTCCTATGTTTCAATGCACTATGTTTCAAATTTTCAATACAAATGCAATTTAAAAAAAGTAACACAATTACTAACTTTGTAATTAGTAATATCGAAGGGATAGAGAAGACATCTCAGAGAACAAATATTTCAACTCTATCTATGATAGCTTCATAGACTCACTTTTTTTATAAATAATAGCAACGGAAAAAATGTGTGTGCCATTGTCTAGTTAAATTAACCCTCCGGCATGGAAAGGGTTAGGTGGAGATCCTTGCATAAAGTTCCTATGAGTGATAACACACATAATCACATGAGAGATAATTCATCATCCTAATAATGACAGATGTTATGCATATGCTTATACCTCTTTGAAAAACAACATAATAACAGCATGCCATGATTTCATTATTCAATATACATTCTTCAATTTTACAGCATATATCCAAAAAGAAAAACAAGTGAGATATGTATATCAGATGTTTGTGAAATCCTTTTTTTCATATAATGCTAATTGAATTAAATCTGATATTAACTGTGATAGATAATATTTCAGTATTACCTTGTTGATGGGCGTGATGATGGTTCAGGATGCAACAACCAAAGACAAAAGCCAGCTTCCTTAGGATTTTCTGATAAGAAAATTGGAGGAAGAATCCTATGACGAAGATCAGACATGGCTGCAATATGTGTTCTTTTAGAGTCAAAATGACCAAGTAACTGAAAAATTGACCCAAATAAAATCAGCTGCTGAACTTGCTATGCATCAAATTGCTTCCAATTATACCAATCATTTAATTTTAGTGACTGGAAAGAATTTCACTAAACTCCCACACTAGTTTTTTATTCAACCTGAAATGAAGCAACCACTATGCTAAGAAATGAACTTTATATCTGAGTTTGAGCGTTGCTAGGAAGATATCAGTATAGTGAAAAACCAAAGGAAAAACTTAGAAGTTTCCAAACCAACGCTAATGCTAGAAAGCCATATTGAGCTCGAAGGTATACAAACAAAAGCATATTTCCATTTGTACTTCTTAAGTTCATACATAGAAACACATTTCAATTTGAGGAATAAAAGTTACAAAATAATGCATGAAAATTGCATTAAAAAAATGGAGAGGTGTCATGAACTTGTCTACACACCTCGAAAAGGAGAACACCAAGACAGTAGATATTTGATGATGTTGTGTAACCTCCCTCAGGACTTTTGTACCATTTATTTTCAAATTTTTCACATGAAGTCAATGGCATTTGACCTGCATTAGATATACAAGGGATGCTAGACATTCTTCCAATGTTATATTTAGAAAATTGGGTACCTTCCTCATATTCTTTGTAATAATCTTGTGCACCAACTGTATGACTATGAAGTTTCCTATCACTCGTAGTTTCAAGACACGAGTCACCACCAGTAACTCTCACATTCTCATTAAATTTTTGTTTCTTTGACCCCATATCAAGAGAGGGAAATGTTACTTGCTCTGACATCCTTTTTCTAATAAAAGAATTATCTAAGTGAACAACTTCAGAATTTACAACACTATCCACCATCTGTTTTTGAACAGGTAAACCAAGGTACATGACCTGGTTTGATGGCGACAATTTAATATAAGATGGACACAGGTTATGCAATGCAACTCCCTGAGAGTGAGAACTGTCCACCAAATCCACAATCTTTCTAAATATATTCAAACTTTCCACCTTGCTTGCTTTGTGGTGCCCGTGTTTCAACCATTCTCTCAAAGTCACACCATCACAATCAGACCTGCCAGATCTAGGCATAGCACCACAATAAGAAGGAAACTTTGCAGTTTTGGAACCATAGCCCACCGATTGATTAGAGTTCAAGTGAGTACCAATGCTGGTCTTCATCTGTTTCTGATCAGTACCAATGCCATTCTTCATCTGATTCTGATCTGTGCCAATGCCAGCCTTCATCTGATTCTGATCTGTGCCAATGCCAGCCTTCATCCGATTATGATCTGCATCAATGCCAGTCTTCAGCTGATTCTGATCCGCATCAATGACAGTCTTCAGCCGATTCTGGTCCGCACCAATTCCAGTTTTCATCCTATTCTGATCTGCATCAATGCCAATCTTCATCCAGTTTTGCTCTCTGGACTGAACACAGAAGCCATCAGAAGATGGACCTTTATATACAATACCCTTACCCCTGAGCGTATTTTTTATGAAAAACTCGGCAAATCCTGATTGGGATATAATTTTTGTCCGTGTTCCTTGACGAACATCACCTGCACCCTCTTTGTTTTCAGCAGATGCCAAGTGCTCCATGACATTGCTCTGGCCATCACTGAGAGATTTTCTAGCTAACATCTCTGGGAAAGATGAGGATCGAATATCCTCCCGAGCACTAGATGTAGCTGGGACACTGTTTCTGGTTCCAATATCACTTAGTGAATTTCCAATTCCTGAATTACTTGCTAGCTGAGAAAGATTTTGCCAATGCTTCTGCCGATTATATATCTGCTCTCGGTTGTTTGATGTACCAATTTCCAAGCTTGAGCCATTGTAACTTTTTACTGTTAACTCTTCAACCACATCATCAGCATCATCCATAAAAAGGCTTACATGAGGATGCTGTGATGTATCTGCATGGTCAATACCTTCAACTACATTTTTACCATGTAGAATGCCATCATATTCCCGAGGTGGTATCTGGGAGTAGTCCTGCTTAACAGGGATGAAGGCTTCTTGGGATTTTAAGATTTTTCGGCATTCCGGGTTGGGTGAATCTTTGTTTATGCGCTGTGATTCGTCGGCAACCTCTAATTGGGTTGCCTCATCAACAAATTCTTCATCCATGTTATAGTTTTAGCTTCAACAATCACATATCCTTAGCAGCAAATTTACCAATCAAAACATAAACTACAAACTGCTCATACACAACATCGACCAATCTGTCAAATAATTTTTTTTTAAAAAAAAAAACACGTTAATTAAATATTTATTAATTACCATTTAGAGTTACAATAACTGAATCACAATAGAAAAAGAAAAAAAATATACGCTATGCAATTTGAGATTCGAAAGGTGAAATTCCAGTAAATAAAGAGACCAATGAACGTATTTATAACCTCACAGGTGAATCTCATTTGGATTGAAGAAATACAAAGTACAATACAAAAATTAAAAATACTAATAATCATCAGGAACATGAAAGAGATTGGCATGTAACAAATGGAATTAAATAAAGAAAAATTAAGGAGCAGAAAAAGGCGCGAGAGAAGAAGAGTGGGAGAGAAGAGGACTTACATAAAATAATAAAGGAGATTGATTCTGTGGTGTAAGGTAAAGTCGGTGGTAACAAACTATACAGAGAGGAAGTGAAGAAGAAGAAAGGTAACAGTTCTGATTCTGACAATAGAAGCCCGATGGTAGTATTGGCCAATGGCAAATTTGGAAATTAACTCATTTGTGTACAAATTTTTTAGATAATTTTATCTTTATTAATTTATTTTTTAATATTTATTTTACTACTTTTTAGTTAATTTTTTTTTTTTAACTTCAAAAACTTTTTTATTTATATAAAATGTATAGAGATATAGAATGTCTCTTTTCCCCGTCATAATCATGAAGAATGAATTCAAGATAACAGTATCAGAGTCGAGATTCATTATTGGGTACGATCCGACCCGATTAAGTCTCCGTCTTTCAATTGCTATTTGCTAATGCTAATACACCATCTTTTCACCAAAAACAATATAACCCAAAGATATTAACAGTTAAATTACCGGTATGATTTGTGAGTTTTTTTATTTATTTAATGTTAGATAAATATTTATAAATATTTTAAGTAATAAATTGAAGAACTTTTTATAATTTAAATATTCATAGAAATATTTGATTTGATATATTCTTGTTTTTATCAAATACAATATAGATCATTAGTATTTTCATTTATTTTTATTGTAATAGTATAGTATATTTTATTAACTATTTTTTTTTTATATTTGATCTAATTATATAAAGTCAAAATTATACACCACTAACTTGTTATTGATTTTAATGATATTAAATTTGGATCTTTTAAGT
>PYAF01001578.1:1299596-1321703 GCA_007407185.1 Glycine tomentella | reverse complement strand
TTTTCACACATCTTTACACTTTGACAACAGATTTTTAAGAAGTATATAGAGATAGAACTGCAGCTTGGTAATATAGATCGATGCAGAAAGCTGTATGAAAAATATCTGGAGTGGTCGCCTGAAAATTGTTATGCTTGGAGCAAGTATGCAGAACTGGAAAGATCTTTATCTGAGACTGATCGAGCTAGAGCAATTTTTGAGCTTGCAATTGCTCAACCAGCATTGGACATGCCTGAGCTGTTGTGGAAGGTACACAATTTGTTTTTTGTGCAAGAAAATGACTAGACACACTTGCATTTAATTGTTTGGCTTATTCTTGATGCGGCACAGAATTTACTTAAATTTTTGGTTTGTATGGAAAGGGAAATTATGGAAATATGTTGGGTAGCTTTTTATTTAAATATAAAGCTCACTTTAGGGGAGCATTATACTAAAAACATTGGAAAAATAGGCGATGACAAAAAATATTTATGCCTTGACTTTACAAAATTACAAATGATTAAAGGCATTCAATGAATATAAGTTTGTGTTTTAACATTAACATTTTCATTGCTTTTGGGGGTTCAGTTAGAATTTGAGCTCCAAAAACATTGAATATAATCTTTCACTATGTATGACACATTATTTTCTGTTTTTATAATTGTATGATCTGTTGAACCCTCATTGCCTTCCCCCCTTCAATTACTTTTTTGTGCTTGGTAATTAAATTAGAATAATATTGGTCGAAATGTGACACATCAGAGTCAAATAATCAAATGCTGCAATACAAATACTAGATGGACTTCAGTTTCCATTTATTTTGCATTCAGAGGCAAATATGTTACACTAACTGTGTCAAACACTCTCGTGCATGTTCAAATGCTTGATACAAATCCATAAAGAGTGATCTTCTAAGGAAAGCCTCTCAAGCTTATTGTGTATTTATAAACAACTAAAAAGTCCTAGTGTTTTTACATTTGGTCACACTTCAAGGTAGGGGGGGATCCATAAATAGATGTTTTTGAACATAGCCAGCTTTTTCCAATAACTGATATGCTTCTGTAGGACCTTTGCTTCCTGGTCTGTAAGGGATTGGCTTAAACTCCCCTTTAACAATTCTGTGCAAAAGTGGTGTGAAATATGCCTGGATGCCTGATAAGAAACAAAAACATAGCCATTAAGTTTGTGAAGCATGATTTATCATTCCTTTGACTTTTATTGTTGTCTTCTACTGCATACCTTGATAAGTTTTTACATATTGATCATAATGTAACTATAAATTTGTGAATTTAAAACAGGCATACATTAACTTTGAGACTGCTGAGGGTGAATTTGAGAGAGCAAGAGCACTTTATGAAAGGCTTCTTGATCGAACAAAGCACTTGAAGGTATGGATAAGCTATGCGGAATTTGAGGCAACGGCTATGGCTATGGACAATTTAGACTTAACAGAAGATGAACAAAAGAAGCAATGCATTCAGCGTGCTAGAAGTATGTGAATTCAATGCTGTGCTCTTATGCTGTTAAGTTTTTATTGTTTGTTTTCAGTTTGAACATAAGTGGACTAATTTTCTGATTCTCTTTATATCTTGTTTTGTGCCTGCATCAGGGGTGTTTGAGCAAGCTCTTAACTACTTCAGATCATCAGCTCCAGATTTGAAAGAAGAAAGGGCAATGCTATTGGAGAAATGGCTCAACATGGAGGCTACGTCTGGAGAGTTGGGTGATGTTAGCTTAGTCCAGTCTAAACTGCCCAAGAAGCTCAAGAAGAGAAGGCATGTTTCCACTGAAGATGGTTCTACTAGGTATGTAACTAACTCAGTTTATCTTTTGAGTAATTCCAAAGGGTTAGTTGTGATATGGTTTCGTATGCAACATGGTGACGGCTATTCTGTGGATTTATTTTCTACATGCCCACATATTGGAAGGTTCACTTGAGCCTTCGGCTTCTTGCATGTTGGCAAGGCCGTTTGTTGTCTAAACATTGTTAATTTTATAACTATCGACATTTTTCTTGTTACTGTACTTTTGTAAGACTTTTTTTCATACTTCATTTCCTGTTAATTTGATTTTGCAGAATTGAAGAATTCATCGACTATTTATTCCCTGAGGAAAGCCAGACAACCAATCTCAAGATCTTGGAAGCTGCTTACAAATGGAAGAAGCAAAAATTGTCTTCTGATGATTAAACAATATCTTGTAGCTGCTATACTTCTAGCGTGTATATATTGGCTAGATTTTGTTCTTGTATAACCGGCAAAAACTGTAGCTTCTGCATTTGAGGAACATCTTAATCGCAACCAGGATCGTAACGTGACGATGGACCCAAAATGACTTAAAATATGTTTGGAAAAAATGTAAAGGGGTCACCAAAATTTATTTATTGGGAAAATGTTGTAAAACTTATTTTAAACAAATCAATGGCAACTGAATTTTGAATTCAGGAATCAAATCAATCAATTGTGCGTAAAGAATGTATTGGTATTCTACATGTAAAAACATTTTCCTTCTAATTAGTTAAGAAAATTAGTTTATCTCAAAATATAATATTCAATCTTTTAATGCTTGTTTTATCATAGGGCGTGGCATTAGTTACGTGCTTCACTGGTTTAACTCAAGCTAGCAAATCCGGGCGAAGGTTACACAGTAAAGAAGCATAACTATAATTATTATTATGAAAATCGGTAGGTACGTAGTCGTTTTTCTTTTAAAGAGTTAGGTACGTAGTCTAAAGTCTAATCCCTAGTTTCCTAAAGAGTTATATTATTCATTAATGATTTTTTTTTTGAATAGCTGAAAGAGTATTTTATCATCTCTTATTTTTAAACACCCCTCCATTTGTAATATTATGCTCAACTGATTTTACTTTATGTATGGTAATAATTGCATTAGTCCAAGACTCCAATGTTTAAATTTTCATCCAAAGAAAACGCCAAGATTTCTGTCTCAACATCCAGAGAAACAATGGAAAATTTTTATTGTTAATAGTCATACCAACTTGAATAGATTTGTTTTCTATATCGTACTAAAATGAGAGAAGAATACCAAATAATAATAGTAATAATAATAATAATATTATTATTATTATTTCCAAAAATAATTATTTTCTATAATGTCCTCCCATTTTCCTTTTATGATAACAAAAAGAGTAATTGATGTTTATTGTTAGAAATTCTTTCTTCTTTTTCTTAAAAAAAAATTATTCCCAAAATCGCTTATCGAATTTCTTTCTTGTTATACACTATTTGCCTTCTATTTTCCTTTTTTATTTTCAATATTTCTTAATCCAATCGGATTGGTGGAAATCCCAGGTACTGTAACTGTTTTCTTGTTTTACGTTTATTAGGGAAATAAAAAATGGTTATGGATCCATTTTTACATGATATGTTTCATTAAAATTTCGTTAAACAAAATCCATCTTTTCTTTTGCCGCACATGTTGCCAGTAGATGAAAGTGTTTTAATTTGAATCTGGAATATAATGCATCAATACTTGGGGGAACCTAAAGTGCACAACTGAGATGATAATGCAGAATGTATGAGAATGAGATTATGAAAAATAACCAATTCATGACATGATTGAATTTTATCATGATTTCGTTTCCATAAATTCCATTCCGTAATTTCTAAAAGCTGATTAGAAATAAGAACAAAATATTTGAGGATAGATTATTGATTGTAAATAAATAAATAAAAATTATAAACATAAGGGGACTCCTCATCCTTGGCTTGTCCTTTTGGTACATTGGGACTTAATTTGTGCATATATATATATATATATATATATATATATATATGTATGTATATGTTTTGTGTATTCATCTCCTTGTATATTGAACTTATACCTATATCGTCTGGATTCGATTGTTGTATTCTATCGATGTCTTGCTCTTGGTTTTTCCAGCTGCTGGAAAAACAAGTTTCTCTTGCTTGTAGATTTTTTTTCCTTTTCTTAAGTATATATTATGATTAATATATAATAAACGGGTACTGTAAACTGTGTTGGCCTTTGAGGTGTATGAAGTTCGATCGGTGTATAATAATAAGTATATATCACGAATGTAGTTTGAGCGAAAAATGAAGTGAAGGCTCTTTTTTAGTTGGAATGCAGCCATTCTAAATGTTTATTGAATAAATCAGGAAAACATAAGTTTTTTGAAGGTAGAGCACTGAGCACATGGAGAAGCAAACATGTTTCTTATTATGCGATTGCAATAGCAAAAGGGAAGAGTCCTCTCCAATAATAAAGTTGTGCTTTGATGACCAATTGATTATAATTTTGAATCTGCAAATAATCTCATTATATATACAGGGACACGGATAAAACGACGGCTGAGTACAATAACACATCTCCATTCCTTTACATTGCAAGGAGAAGAAGAAATCTTATAATTTAACTGTGTAAAAGTCACTAAAGTTGGAAAAGTCTAAGTATCTGTTGTCTCTTTACTTTTATGTCTAGAGTAATATTTTCATTTCTCTCCTAAGAACAAAACATTTTCGAATTTTTTTTTTTTTTTTATACTATCCGAAGATTGTTATTTGTACATCAAATCCTAAGAACAAAAAATTTTCAAATATTTTTTTTATACTATCCGAAGCAATTTATTTGTACATCAAAATTCGTGAGGTCATTTCTTTTTGGACGTTGATATGTTCAACTTTCGTGTAATTGCGATGTTCTATTATTGTTAACATAAAAAGAAATGTTTTCTTATTTTGCCAAGCATGTTAAGAAATATTGGACACTTGAATTCATCTTTCTTTTTCCTTGGTACATTAATTTCCTATTTCAGATATTGCAATCAATAACTGCTTTTACCAATTATCTGTTGACCGTGGTCTATTTCCTATTAAAGAATAGCTAGTTAGCTACTGTACATGTTTTTGTCTTAAATTGAAACACTATATCTCTGTCCAAATTCCTAAAACTTATTACCAGTTGATACAGTACTAGGGTGTTAGTACATTTATTTGCACCGATCCTATATATTAAGTGCACACGAGATAAGTTCTCCCTGAAGCTTCAGAGTGCATTTACAATGCCATATTAACTTTTCAGTCTCAGGATTCCCAGTCATTTGCTGAGGAAATGAAAGAGTTCCTTGCCAGAAATATCCTTCTAAATTTAATCTTTTCGAATGTGCCCAAGTAAAAGGATGTTCAAGCACAGCTTAAAGGGATTATCCAAGTCCTTTGGGACTCGAATTGATCATGAAAAATCCGTTGAACTCAAGAGAACCAAAGCAGGTGCAGATTCTTTCTTACCAGCATGCATACTTGTGTTCCACATGAATTTAAGAATACCTACAAGAACAAATCGATTGCTTTAACATGGATCTTGTAAAATTTCATGCCTGGTTATTTGTTAAGCAGGGGGACATTTTGTAATTTGCCTTGTTACTACTTTGTATAGGGAACATCAAGTTTAACATTGTTACGTGGACAAAACTTAAATGCAGTTCTATGTGTGCTTTAATGTTCTCCAATCAAAATTAGAATTTCACCTAGCTAATCCATGTAATAAAGATTTTCATTAAATGACAATGCGGATTATCAAGGTGAAACTCTAATTCTGATAAGAGAACAACCCCTAAAATACCTTTAGAAATGCATTTAAGTTTGTTTTGTCCTTGCCAGCAACTCATTCTTTGACATACCTTCAACTACAAAATTGTGTGATTTCCATAAGAGTATTGTCGGAAGAGTTTGAGTTAAACGATTATAACATGGACTTTGGCAATTCTAAGCCCTTGGCAATGTCACCTTTCATCAACACAACTTTTGAATATTTATTCATCTCTCACCCTTGACAGATATTGAAACCAACATCACTAGAATCGTAAAGCTTATTAAAAACGAAGAGCAAAGCAAAAACGTTGGGAACTCCAGAAAAGAAAAAGAGCTTGTGGGGCTAATTGAGGACTTCTACAACCAGTATCAGTCATTGTATGCACTGCATGGTCGTCTAACTGGAGAGTACATGAAAACAACTCCCTGTATAGTGGAGAGGCTGTCCTCAATGTCTTCCTCTACTTCAGAGTCTGAGTACTTTTCCTCAGAGGAAGTAGATGCTAATGCTGATATCAACGATTCAAACCAAAAATCTTTCTCCAAAGAAAGGGAGCGTTCATCTCTTTCCAATAATAATAATACTCTTGAAGTGGTTCTCAAGACACAAGCTTCAAACAAATTTGAGGAGCAGTTGAAAAGAAATCTAGAACTTCTATTTGAAAGCCAAGTTAAACAGCCATGTGCAAAGAATGGTGAGTTGCACAACCGGGTCTTGGATCTTGAAATGTTATTTGAAGAGAGAAAAGGAATAGTGTCTGTGTTACAGTCAAAACTAAAAAACAACGAGGATCATGCAACGTCCAAGATTGCTGAATTGATGTCACGAATAAACAAGCTCGAACAAGAGGCAAAGTCTCTGAGGACGCAGAAAGGTGAAATGGAGGAGAAGCTTAAACACAATAAAAGGGAAGCATTGAGTCAGAAGAAAGACTTCACCGAACAGATTAATGTCATGCAACAAAAGTTGGATTTCGTGAGCAATCATAACAAGGAATTGGAAGCTCAATTGGGAAGAGAAAGAGAAGTTGTTTCACAATGCTTGTGGTTCGGATGGAAAATCTTGGGAAGAATTTGGTTGGAAATGAATTAGTTGAAAAGAGTCTGCTAAAAGAGAAGGAGTGTTTTCTTGCAAGGATAAAGGACCTGGAACTGGAAGTGGAATCTCGAAACCATGAACTAGAGAGTGCAATGGCACACAGGGGGGAAGATATATCTAAACTTTTGAGGGAACTTGAGAGTTGTAAAGAAGGAGCTTCTACACATGCTAAGGCTTTAAAAGCTGAAGTTGAAAAACTGAAATTGAAGTTGGATCAGAAAACCATGTTGGAGTTACAAAATGAACGACGCCAAAAGGAATATTCAGAAAGCTTAACGAAGATGGAAAATCTGAAAACTCGGGTGGGATATCAGGAGGAAATGATAAAGGAGCTAACAGAAAGGATTGAACAAATAGGTGCAGAAAACAAACAAGCCGAGATTTTGTCGAAGAATGTGAAGTTGTGCCAGCAATCATCAGAAAGGAAAATGGAAGAATTGGCAGAGGAGTTCCGGAAGAACACGGAAAACAACATTCGGCTGTTGCACCAGAGGATCCATGTGGCAGAACAGATTAATAATGAAAACAAAGAGAGTTGCAAAATGGCAAAGAAAATGTACGAGGAAGAGAAAAAAAAAAAGGCTAGGAGAGAGAATTGCTAGTTATGAAGATGAACTAAGAGTGAAGGGGACAGCTTTACCAATAGAGGTTAATCTAAATGGGTTGGAATTGGGTGCAGAAGCACTAGATTTGGCTGCAGGGAAGCTTGAGGAACAGAGAGAGCGTGTTTTAGGCCTTGTGACTAAAATGTTGGGAGAAGTTGAGTTTGCTAAAGATTGGATAGGGGAAAGAAAGGGTGAAATGAAAGAGCTGAAAGACAAGGTGGATGGCCTTACAGTGTTACTTGGTGAGAAAGAAGAGAAAGAGTTGTTGTTGAGAGAGAAGATGTGGAAGTTAGAAGCCGATGTGAGCAAGGAAGGAGGGGAGAAACTGAACCAGATGAAAGCTGTGAGCCAGCTTGAAAGGAAAGTGGAAAAGTTGGAAAAGAATATGAAAGAGAAGGATGAGGAATTGATTGGCCTTGGGGAGAAGAAGAGGGTAGCAATAAGGCAACTATGTTTACTGATTGAGTTTCATCGCGATCGCTCTGTCTATCTCAAGGATTTGATGTCAAAGAGAATGGTTAGGGACAGGAAACGATTTTAAAATGTCCTCTTTCCCATGTAAACTCTCTCCCTATTCCCTATATTTGTACGGCAATGAAACACACAGATTTTGTTAAAAAGTGTGTTTTGTATGAGAAATGCTATTATTGTTAACTTTTAGGTACAAGGTTGTCATCAACTAGTAACCACAGTATAACTATTAGCTACTGCGACCAATGATGTGAACAAATTCCTTTCACCATTTTGTTGCTATGTGCCCATGTTAAATAAGAGAAATAATCAAGTTGTCTTAGATCATCACGGTCACATGCGTGACGGATTCAGAATTATTTTACAATGGAAGTAAAAATAGTTTAATATTTTTTTAACAAAAAAATTATATAGAATTTATTAAAAATAGTAATAAAAAATTAAAAATAAAATTTTAAAAAAATAAAGTGAGTAAAATTAGTATTAATTTATTCTTTTTTTATCTTTTACAATTATTTACATTCATCCTACTAAAATAATTATCTTATGAGAATAAAATCTTTTTTTTATGGGAGAAAAAATATTTATTCAATAGTAAAAAAAATTACAAATAATTATCCCATTAGTATCCATATAAATCCGTCGGTGTTCACAGGTTTTTTAATTTATGACAGAAAATTAGTAACACTTAATTACATGTGAAAATTAGTTGGAATTATGATTTGAGACCAAGTAATCAATTTTTCGTAAAATAGGTCATTATTAGCAAAGGAAATAGCATTTTTGGGTTGTCTTCTGCTTAATGGCATAAAGTGTGACTGGTCAAACCTGCTTAATGGCATAAAGTTAGTTTTTTTATATACACTGATCATTCCATGTTATTCAACACTTAGGAATTGAGGTAAATATATTATTGTATTTAAAACAAAAAATCAGATAAGTGGGGTTTTATTTTTTTATATTTGTATATAAAATATAATGTCACTTTTCATTTATTAACTAGTTTAATAATCAATTTTATTAACCATTTCTAATTTAATAAGATAATTTAACATAATAACTTTAACCAACAACTTCTAGGTAAAAAAACTAATTTTTCAACTAATTTTTTGGATTAACTTTGCCAAACGTACCTGTGATGTTATGTGCATAATGCTCGATAAAGTGCATCATAAAACTATACACTGAATCAGAGTTATCTAATAAGCCTGTCACAATCACAATGCATACAGTGTGGCTCCTCACATGCTCACACAAAATTTATTGCTACCGAATGAAAATAATATGCAGAGAAAAGATAATCCGTGGATATCGTTAGGACATTACTGCTAGTATTTTACAATTGAATCTTCAAATTTCATTTATAGAAAATGAAATAATAAATTATCACTTCTGGCAAATTCCTCTAAAATCCCAAAACGAATTGCTAATTCTTCAGTCAGATATTCTCATTTCTACACCAAGAATCTCCTTAACCATATCGTATGTCACGAAAGCAATAGCTATAGAAGGGACCACCTGAAATGAATGGAGATTGCAATCAAAATGTTTCTGTGCCTGCCGTATTATTATTATTATTATTATTATAACATGATGACAAGGAGGAAGTTAAGCAAATGGATCAACTGAACTTACCTTCACTGAATTGGGAACTAGGCCTTTGTATAATGCTCCAAAACCTTCATGCTGCACAGTTTTCCTGAATGCATCAACCATGCCAGTATACTCAATTTTGCTCTTCCCCTCACCAGCAACTACTGAAGCAGCATCTTTCCATCCCACCATTTGCATTCTTCGGCGAATGACATCAAGTGGGTAAGCCACAGTCTGGCCAACTGTTCCAGCAGCAGCCCCACATGCAAGCCTTGTCGTCACACTTAGCTCAGAGTCTTGAGCTATCATCCCAAACGGTTTAGATCGAATCAACCAGTCTTTCAGAGATTCATATACGGAAAAATTAAGACCCACATACGGTATCTGTAGACACCACAGCATAGTGTTTTCATGCAAAAATAAATCGGATATATCAAACATTCTAGAATCAGATGTTAGTACCTGCCAAATACCAATCTTTTCAAGACAAGAATCTAAAGTTGTTGTTCACTTACAACTCCTATGACTGAAGGTAGCCAGCCTTTATACAAAGCTCGAGGGCCTTCTTCCCGGAAGACTGTTGAAAGAGCATGAAAAATTCCTCTGTATTGACGAGGAGATGCTTCTGTCTACAGAATCATTGAAAATGAAATTGAAGTTACAGCCAACAGCTAAGCAAATGATTCAATGAAGCATCTTTATCTTCCACAAACAACACTTCTAGAAGCAAATACCTGGACGGTTAGCCTTCCTCGTACCATGTCCATTGGATAAGTGGCAGACATGGCAATGATTCCCGCGCATGCGCCAGCTCCAAGACGCAGAATGGGAGTGAGCTGAGATTCTTCTACAAAAAGAAAAAAGGTTGGCTTGGGGAATGAAAATCAAGTATTCAACCACAAAGCACCACTGAATGATGATGACAAGCAAGGGCAGGAAAGCACATTAATTATGAATCACATGTCCGAGATAAAAAGTACATAAATCAGATGCATGATAGAATTATTTAATGGAGAGGTGATTTTGTTGTACCATTTCCAGGTTGCCGCTGGTAGAGCCATAAAATACCCCTGCATTAGTATTAAGCATATTTATTATAAGGAGGGAGACTGATATTAAATTAACAAATTTAAAACATGCAATGAAATGAATATCAGAATACAAATGTGGAGAAGCATACAGTGAAGCTTGTTCATAGCTAAAGAACTTTACTGCTGAATTTGGGACAATACGAGCACAATTAGTTCCGTTTCCTTTAAACATTCCTCTAAAACCCTCAGTTTTCCATATATATTTTAAGCCTTGAATTGTTCCGTTGTATTTTATATCTTGACGATTTTGAACCTGCATTTTCAAAACAGCAATTTGTTTTATTCACTGAACAATAGAGTATATAATGAACACATATTTTTCTACATTAATTAAAGCAAGCAACCATCCAAGATAACTGTAGCTGTAATAACTTGACGGGAACTACCTGCAGTAGAATCTTCAATCTCTCCAGAGGAGCTACCGCAGTTCGTGACCTGTAAATATAATAGAAGTTGGATATATACTGTAGCATAGTGCAACATCAAAAGTCAAAACCAATATGATACATGGAAAAATAATCTGATTATTTTGAACATTAAAAAATAAACGCCGCACATAAAATTCATCAAAATTTAAAAGAAACAATTTTTTATCGTCTCATTTTAAATGTTTATAAAACATTTTCTAATGTAAAATCTGCGTCATTGATGCCAAGAAAATACTATAGCTATGTTGCTTGTTTTGTAAAGTTAATGAAATAGTCAAATACCAATAATTTTAGTAATATTTTTAATTAACAAACATGTTTAGCACACCAAAAAAATAAAATAAAGAAGATTAACATGGTCACAAACAGACTTTAACCCACGAGATTTGACTATCATCCTATTCCTATGGATCTACTAATTCAGTAATTCAATAAATGTCAAAGAAATATGTATATCATGACCTCGAGCATGCAATATAATGAAAACATCGATCTGATCAAGAGAACAACAGAGGAAAACGAAGGGCATGAATCGCAAGAAGAATGAAAAGAAAACAAAATAAAAAAGAACTTGAGCGAGTAAAGCAACAACAGTATATTAAAGCAAAGGTGCGCGCGAAAACCACCAAAAGAAAAGAAATAATGGAGAGTGAAATGAACTCACACTCCACCGGCAAATCCACCGGCGACGAGAGACTTGCAGATGCTGAGAAACTCGTGAGTTGGAGGTTTCGCACCATCATCTGCAGCCTTTGCTTCCGTCGGGGCCATTGCTGAGGCAGTGAGAGATCGATCGATTTTGCTCTTAGAGAGAAATGAAAGTAAACGGTATAACAGAAATCCAAATGAAATCGAAAAGTTACTATTATATATGCGCGCGTCCACATAACGTGTCATCTGTTACAAGCTCAACTCTTTTATTTTTTAATTTTTGTTTTTGGTGACAGTTTCGTCAAGCAAAGAACAATCCCATGCTCTATTAATGCCGTATCGCATTCAGATACTTTGTAGAATTGTAGTTTGAGATGAGATGAGAGCATATTACATCTTGTCAGGATCTCCTAGTTTAGTTTAGGTAATGTTCTGTTTTCTTCTTTTTTTTTTTTTTAAATCTTCATAATGTCACATGTTGGATAATTAATTAGTCCGATTTGACTCGATATATATTAAAAATTCAAAATTATATATAGGCATGACAACGGGACAGGACGAGGCGGGTATTGCATTTCTCGTCCCCGTCCCCGCCTCCGCTCCCCACCTACGCTTTCAATTCCCGTCGGGTTTTAAAACTCATCCTCATCCCCGTCCTCGCTAGAAGTGGGGAAATCTCGCCTCCGCTATTTGATTAAAATTAAAAAATAAAAAAATAATATAACTTTCTTTATTGAAAAAATAGGACGAAAAAATTAATTATGTAACAAAAAATAATAATAACAAACCTACATTTAAAATATGAGATCATAATTTAAAAATTACAAAATAAAATCAATCAATTAAATTAAAAAATTAGAAAATAATATATATTTTTTATTATTTTTTATTTTTTAATATTATTTTTTACGGGGTGAGAGCGGGGGCAAGGACAGACAATAATCCCATACCCGCCCCCGCCTTCGCTTTTGACTACCAGGGAAAATCTAAACTCGAACCCAAAAAATTATGTTTTTTCCCATTAAAATTGGGGCCGATTCGTGCTGGTATCCACTGATTTGGGTCCCGCTGTCATGCCTAATTATATATATATATATTTATATTTATTGTGTATAAATATATAATTAACATTATTTAAATAAAAAATTCTATCTATATTCCAAAATCCATATTAAAAAAATTATTTTTCTTAAAATTGACATAATCGAACCAATCTAACCGAGATTCAATAATCAACCTGACCGAGTTTGATCGGATTAACTACGTAATCGATCCAAAAGCAAAACTAATCCAATTAGGCCACCAAATTTCTATCCGACCTAGCTTGATAACACCGCTTAAAACGGATAAACATTCACTGAGTGTAAGGATACATTAATGTTTCAAATATACTGAAACATATACAATACAATATAGCATAAATAATTTAAATTATAGAAGTGTGAAACTAAAATTAAATATATTTAAATTCAAAATAGAATAAATGCAATACCATGTTATGCAAAATATTACCCATTAAGTTAAGAATTTTATTTATTAATAAATGATTAAAAAAATGAAAACATAATATAAAACATAACTCAGCTTATACTTAAAATATATCAATTTAATTACTGATAAAAAAATATAAAAATTATTTTGAAACAATGATAAAATCGTTTGGTACACGTATGTTATAAATTATGAAATATGAAGTTATTAAAATATTAGTTATTGATTTTTTGAATCAACAGGTATAACTATACAGTACTTGATCGAAAGAAATTGGACAAGTTAGAAATGTGTAGTTTGAATGATTTGTGAAAACTGTAGGGCTATCTCACTTGGAAGTTGACGTGGGGCAGGGCAGGCTGAAGTGTCCGTGTAGGGTGTTGAAATGATATTGATGATCATGGCTTGCTGGCTAGACCACCGCATGATCTTGGTTGTAAAGTGAAGCTCCTACACTCATGGCCTTCCCGGAAGAGGACGCCGGAGCTAATTTTGTCCTCCAATCAAAGGGTACGTACCTACTCATTCACACATTATTATATGGAATTTTCATTTTCATATATAATATATATAGGTGAATGGTGGCACGCGGGTTTCCATTTAACGACGGCGATCGTGGGTCCCACCATACTGACGCTACCGTATGCATTGAGAGGGTTGGGATGGGGGTTGGGTCTGTTTTGCCTAACGGCGATGGGACTGGTCACATTCTACGCTTACTACCTCATGTCCAAGGTGCTTTATCACTGTGAGAATACCGGTCGCCGCCACATCCGCTTTCGTGAACTCGCCGCTCACGTCTTGGGTACGTATTGCTTATTTTTTTTTAATCACTCATTTATTCTCTATATTACACTTCCTAATCCATTTTAGAGCAATAATTTTTTTAGACTGGCCCCTCAATAATTTGAGCTAGCAATAAAAATGCACATTAATTGAGTAACGGTGCCGAAAAGTCTTCCCAAATTGTGTATACAAGTTTTCTACTTTTTCTTTTTAGAACAATTAAATCCCGACTTTTTCATGCAGATATGTGTCACTTTAAATTTGTATGTTTTGTTATCAACATCATCATATTTAATTTCCCTTTCAATACGTACGCATGGCCATGGTGTTATAACTATATACAACCCTCAACCAACGTTTCCACAGAAAATCTTACACAACCACCACCCTGTTTTGGGGTGGATTTATGGTGTAGTAAAGAAAGAGAAAATAAAAAGATGATAGATATTATAAATTTATAAGGGATGTGATGAGAAAATAAAGAAATTTAAAAAACAGAAAGTGAATGAAAAGAAAAACAGGTATGAAAAATAAGATTGATGATATAATGTAAAAAAAAGAAGGTATTATTGAAATACTTTTATATAATAAATATATGTATATAATTATTATAATTTTGCCGCGTTCTAGCCAAACATGGTATTGGTGTCGGTGCGTCAATGTGTCTGACTTTATAGTTTATACACTGAATATATATACGTTTGAGCCAAATTTTGCTTGTCCCAGCTGCTACTTATTGGAGACATTTATAGTTATCCAAAATATTATTTTGCCACCTATATCCAACTCTGCATAATATATTTGGGGAGAACAATTAAGATCATTTGATTTTGCATTCGCTGCTACTGGTTAAATTAAAAGGTTTAGAAATGGTAAACTTATGTGTGCTTAAATTAATTTAAATTTGTATGTTGCGATTTTTGTTTGTGGCAGGGTCGGGATGGATGTACTATTTTGTAATCTTAATACAAACAGCAATCAACTGTGGCGTTGGCGTAGGAGCAATCTTACTTGCGGGACAATGCCTTCAGGTTTTGCTTTGCATCTTCCTTTTTCATCCTTGTCCATATTTATTACTTGTTATCCATTATCTACCAACTTTTTTCTGCCTATTTTGTTAGACATAAAAAATGAGTTTTTGCTAACGCGCACTTCGAAAATATCTGTCACACTAAACCATTCTATTCACTCAACTAGCTATATTTTTTTCTGTTTTAAATATTTTATCTAATATATTATTTTATGGTTACATTCAGTAAGATATTTTTCAGCTAGTTTATAATATTTTTTTATTAGTTGAAAAACTTGTTTAACTGTTTAATAAATAATTTTTTTAGTATTTTTTAATATTTTTTAAAGCACTACTTGAAATAGAGTTTTTTAAACTACTAGTTTATTGTTTTTAATATTGTTTTTTATTTTTATTTTTAATATATTTATCCAATTTCTTAATTATTTTTTTAAATAAATTATGATTTTATTATTTTCCTATCATTTTATGCTTTTAAATTATTTCAATAACTAATTTTATCAAATATTTATAATTTAATAAGTTAAATTTTTAGCTATTAACTTCCGACTTTCGTTACTAATTAACTTTTTCAGCTATAACTTATATTTATATTGTTTTCACCTGTGACTTAACTCTCAAGACACATGTTAATGAATCCCGAAAAACATTTAAACTTCACATTAATAATATGAATGAGAGCAAGTGCAAAAAAAAATGATGGAAGCAGACATGTAAAGAAGTTTCCACTAATGTAGTAGACTCATATATATTTCTGCAATGAAATATTCTTAAATTGTAGAAGATGGGTTGTTAAACTGATCCAAATTCTATTCGTCGGAGAAAATAGACTATTATCTGTACCTTGAGCTAAATTAGTAGTTATGCTTTGAAAGTTCTCTTCTTGTAGTAAGGGCTATAACACAATGTTAAACTCTTAATCATAGTCGGGTTTTACCCTAACACGAAACACATTTCAAGGTGACACAAAAATTATGGTTCAAGGAGCAGGATCTTCAGTGTGGAAATGATAAGATTCTTCTTACTCAAAATCAAATGTTCAACTTCATTCTAACTTTACCCTTATTTTTTACCACTTGAACTATGCTGAAAAGCTATCTTTATTTATTGTTAATCCATTATCTGCTTATAATAAATACATCCTAACTCAAGATCTACGAGAAGGACAAATCAAGTTGCTGTGTAAAATTCTAAAGCACTAATGTTGCTTATATGCTGCGATCATTGTGATTTACTGATAATTGATCATTATGACATTATCTAGCGTTGGTATATACCGTGTGGTTATTAAAGGATAAATGAGCGAAGTAGATAGCAACTTGATCAACTCTCAGTACTGGATTCTGGCAATCCTGAACAAAATATCTGACCAACATTAATTCTAAGCTAAAAAACTTATTAATTGGACAAGAGATGTCGGAAAATATCTGGCATTTATGTTCATATGCAGACACGTTAAACAATTTAATGATTTTGATACATGTGTTAATGATCTTGGTAAAAATATTTCTAATTTAAATTTAGTCCTTAACCTTTTTGGTCTTTTCTTTATATTGTGACAGATCCTGTATTCCAGTATTTCACCACACGGATCCCTGAAATTGTATGAGTTTATAGCAATGGTGACAGTGATAATGATAGTTCTATCTCAGCTTCCCTCTTTCCATTCCCTGAGACACATCAACTTGTGTTCGCTATTTCTCAGCCTGGGCTACACAGCTCTTGTGGTTGGTGCCTGCATTCATGCAGGTATTACCAACTCTTTACCCCTTCAATTCATTTATTACAAACATTCAGACGCATATTGGTTCCATTGAGTTTTGTGTATATGCGCTTGCTATTATGGATACAATGGAAATAATGAGTAATGAACTATGACATTAATCATAGATGATGAATAATTTGTCCAGGACTACCTTGTACAGTTGTAGGGCAAGGAGTTCTCATTAGATTCATTTGGTACACAATTGCAGAGGATCTGTGCATTCGATGCTAGACTCTAGCTCTTGATTGATGGTCCTTTTATCCCATTAACTAATCAGAAATTGCTGCAATAAGTGGTCAATAAAGATTAACTGGAAGTAGAAACATTCTCATTCTTGACTAATGCAGAAAGTTAAATTAATTACCATTTCCATGAAGTTGATAATCACATTTTCAAATAGTACTAGACATAATTGGGTAGTTTCCACATATGGGTGCCATGACTTCTAGTATTCAGTTCCAATTATCATTTTGCAGGTACATCGGAGAACGTCCCTCCAAGGGACTATTCCTTAGAACCTAAGATGTCATCAAGAGCTTTCAGCGCATTCACTTCCATCTCCATACTTGCAGCAATATTTGGGAATGGCATATTACCTGAGATACAAGTAACCACACTTTTTTATTTTTTGTTAAAACTATTTATTTCGGCATCCTTCATGAGATAAAGTTCAATGTAATGTCAACTTTGACTAGAGACGTGTAAAACTACCCTGATTGACAAATGTTTCTTGATCTCACTTTGAAAATGTCATTTTGAATACAGGCAACTCTAGCGCCTCCTGCTGCTGGGAAGATGGTAAAAGGCCTTGCAATGTGCTATGCTGTAATTGGAGTGACATTCTACTCAACTGCAGTTTCTGGATATTGGATATTTGGAAACAAGTCTAGTTCAAACATTTTCAACAGTCTGATGCCAGATGATGGACCTTCTTTGGCTCCAACTTGGGTCCTTGGCCTTGCAGTCATTTTTGTTCTTCTCCAGCTCTTTGCCATTGGCCTGGTAAGCTCATAAAGTTCTCTTTTGCGGAAAGGGCCACCAAACACTTACTTTGGTAGGGGTTGTTTTATTTTAAGCTTAGTTCCATTTTGATGCCTTAATTATCACAATTGTGTAATTTTGGTCATCTATTTTTAATTGCATAAATTAGGTCCTAGAATTTTTTTTCCAATTGCCAACGAAGTTCATGATCGGTGTCAAGCATCCATGTCATTTCTACGCCTGTTATCATGTTAGCATAGAGGGTCACACATCAGCACCACATTACCACGTTAAAAAAAAAAAAAAAAAAAAAAAAAACCTTAAAACAAAAATTACACAATGGCGCTGGATAACAAACAAAATAAATGGAATGAAGCCTTTATTTTATTCGGTGGTAGTTGGGAAATCATAAATGACTATAGTATTTGCCTCCACATATGACAGGTTTATTCTCAAGTGGCTTATGAGATAATGGAGAAGAAGTCAGCTGATGTAAATCAGGGGATGTTTTCCAAAAGAAATCTTATTCCACGCATAATTCTTCGATCAATTTACATGATACTATGTGGGTATGTGGCAGCTATGCTGCCATTTTTTGGAGACATCAACGGTGTGGTTGGTGCTATTGGTTTCATCCCTTTGGATTTCGTTCTGCCTATGCTTATGTACAACATGACATACAAGCCTCCAAAATCATCCTTCACTTATTGGATTAACACCTTAATTATGGTGGTCTTCACGGGTGTTGGAATAATGGGCGCATTCTCTTCTATAAGGAAATTGGTTCTTGATGCCCACCAATTTAAGCTCTTTAGCGATGATGTTGTTGATTAAGCGAATGGATACAAAATTTATGTGAGACCAAGAATTTGTTTCCATAACGTGGGTCATCATTAAGCCCATTTTAATTGAGAAAACGGGAGAAAATTGACAGATAAAAGAAACACACTGTCCCCAACTTTGTTTTTTTTTTTTTTTTTTTACTAAATGCTACTGCTAAGCTTGTAATCTTCAAAGACAAAAAGAGTATGCTTACTTACTGCTTAGTATACAGTAAAGCTAGTCATAAGTGGTGATTCATTCTTGTCTATACTTCATAGGGATGCTCATTTTGTTGTTGTTTTGGTTCATTCTCTTTATTGGCATGTAAAAATCATGTAATCTTGTTTAATGAAGGACGATAATAATCATTCCTTGGTCGGTTGGGGGAATGATTATTCCTTGTAAATGGAATAAATTCATGCTCTGTTCTGTTTACCAACATATTATCGTTAGTTATAATTATGTTTGCATAGCACTAATTTCAGAATTTAACGAAAATATATTGATAATGTAAAAAAAAATTATATTAATTACAAATTATAGATAATGGTAGTACTAATTTATAACACTTATTTAAAAAATCATATTCAAAATATTATTTATTAATTAAAATTATAAAAATATTTACGTTAACACTTAAATTTATGTCATAAATTCATTAAAACAGTTTTTAAGTTATAATGGAATCATGGGTTTTGTAAAAGAAAATGGAATCATGGGTTATTAAAACGTTATTAAAGTGTTGCTCCCACGCGTTCACTCCATTGGGCCGAGCCCATCTGGGCCCTTTCTCTTTATTCAGGATCCAGTTTTTAGACATTTAGCAACCATTTTCAACACTGAATTGAGCGCTTAAAATCAATAAAAAATTCAAAACATCAAATTTCATTTTATTTTTTATTTTAGCTTGGATTAAAAACCTCTAAATATAATATCATATTTAGAAATTTCAAACTCCAAACATAACATACAGTAAACAAGGGCAAAATTATGCTGTAACTTCTTTTGATCAAGCAAAATTATGTTATAATACCAAATGTAAAACTAGAAAACTAACCTAGATATGCTAGCAATTCAAACAACACATTCAAATCAAAATAAGTGGAAGCATAATCAGATAGCGACACTTACCTCCAGGCTGCAGCCATGGCAAAACAAATACGTTCTCACTCTACCTGTTTAGTTACAACTTTCTAAACCTTCATTTGCTCAAACTCAACGATGTTTAGTTTCTAAAGAAGAGCAGGTTTACTGATCCAAAGCAAAAAATACGTTCAATATATAGAACTCTAACAATCAGAGCGAGTGAGTACAAATCAAATTAAATCTCCTGAACATTTTGCTAAAATAATGTGTTGCATATGACTGCAAAGATATTGATTTTCTTTTCCACATTCAATTCCATACAATGCTTGACTGTAACAGAATTTCTATCATTTGCTCTGGAGTTGAATGTGAAACAATAACAAAAAATTCTTTCAATAAATTGCATAAAGAAAAATTCTAACATTTTATACAATACGAGCTTTAACTTTCGAGGTTTCATCCTTAGTCCTTACAATAGATTATGAAAATCTTCAGTTATATGAAATTGACTAATTCGATCACTAATACTGTTAAAGAAAAAACTAATTAATCCACCAATTAGACTTCCACGGTTAGGCTTATTCGATCATGCTAATTTGTATGGTTTCACATTCCCAAATAATCGTTCTTTTTGCCTCTTGCGTAGTTGTCTACAGAAAAAAAAGAAAAACTTACTAGCCCGCATGCCATGCATCTCACATGGGATGATATTTAAAGACAACTCATGCATAACATCATCCATGAAAATCGCCACTAATTAACAAGTAACAAGCACGTCTATTGCATTAATATATGATCTTATTTAATTCAATTATGCAGCTCGTTCTCTTCCTATTTCTTTTTTTATTATACACATTTTTGGTACCAGTCCAATTTCTCTTATTGCAATATTGCACCCACAATGCAAAGGTAACTTTTAGCATTACATGCACTATCCCGTTTCCCCACTTCTTCTCGTTTTATTTCTATTATATTACTTTCTTACTAAATTATCATATGAATCATACACGATTGAAGAATGCAATAAAGTTTTTTTTTATATAAAAAAAAAAAAAGCTGATCTGAAGTGAAATATCTCCATTTGACCAATATTTAGCTAGCATCTCACAGCAACATGAACAGCTACAATTTAGAAAATGCATGGAAAGTTAATGGAGGGATTTTATATATATGGTCCTTATATGGCGGAACGTGAAAAAGCTTATAAGAACGGTAACCGTTTTCTGGTCACTAGTCATGACTAACGCGTTTGATCCTTCACCAACCACTACAAAAGCCGAATTGAAAGCGATTAAACGAAACGTCACTCTCACTCTCTCTTTAATCTTCTTCATCCTATTTAACGTAGTTTTGGCACATACAAAAAAGACAGGAAAGTAGTGTCTCACAGAATCAAGAAACAAGGCATTATGGAGAAACTTGATTTAGCGACAGAATCATCATCATCATCGTATCCTAGTAATTTGTGGGACTGTGGCAGCACGTTGTATGACTCGTTCGAGCTCAACTCCTTCAAACGCCAACTCGACTCAGCCATAGCTAATTCCCCTATAATAAGTAGAACCCTTTCCATGCCTCATTTACCGGAACGTTCACTTCACGCGCCGCAGGAGAAACCTCCCACGGTCATGTCACGAAAGTCCTTCAAATTTTCTCGCTCCTTTCACAAACTCCTTCGCTCCGTTTTCAAGTCCAACAATAAATCCAGCACCACTACCACCACTTTGAGTTTCCAAGTGCCAGAGAAATACTCCAAAGAGCGTTTCTACGTTGTTTATGATAAATCTGGACCGGTTCTCTCCACCATCCCCGAAGTTCCGGAATTTGAGATTGCTGCACTTTCGCCGGAGATCTCTTCCTTCGTCGGAAGGTCAGCGTCGGAGCGCTTCACTCCTACCGCAATCGGTATTTCCTGCGCTTAGTTAGCAGTTAGCACAAATCGCTCGATCTAGTCTTATTTGTTTTTTCTTTTTTTTTTTTTTTTTCGTTACTCACCTTGAGTAGGAGTTTAATTCAGTTTCATTTTCAGAATATGAAGTCAATGTTAGTGAAGAATTTAAGATATTTTTGTTAATCAACCTTGTTGGCGTCGTATTGTATTCGAAATCAACTATAACAGCATATGTGAAATAGCGCGTGAATCATTTCTGTTTGAAATATTCGTAATCACCAATCTTTGTTCTTATTTAATGTTTCTTTCAGCTTTGAAATTCATGACAGGAATCTGCAACTTCGATGGAATATGTGATATGCTATAAAAGGATACTAAACTCGATCCAACAACATTTTTTAATAATAATTTTTATTATTAGGAGAGAAATGATAAAAAAATAAAAAAAAATATTTAATTTAGAGAGATGGAAGGAAAAGAAAGAAAATTATAAAATAAAATACTAACTTATATGGAAATAAATAAAGAAATAAATTTATAAAAATATTTGTTTCAAGGTTAAAAAATTTATTCCTTAAGATAAGAACATGAGATTGCATGTTTATAACGAACTTTAAAAAACTATTCTTTGGGAGTTGTTTATTTATATGTATGAAAATTTATTATTTTGTTTTAATTTATTTTTATTCTTTTTATATATTAAGTTATTTTTATTCTTATTGTGGAAAATGAGTAAGTTTATAAGTATTTTACAATCTCATTATCATT
>PYAF01001578.1:1276562-1292319 GCA_007407185.1 Glycine tomentella | reverse complement strand
ATCATGCATTCGCTTTCTAGTAGCATGTTTAACGACAAGACTTTCCTTAATGCTGTATTGAAAATACACGTTTTACTTTGTCAAAAGGAGCTATTGGTATATTTTTAGAGAAAAGTTAAGAATATACTCTCTTAACACTTTATTATGGGTTGATTGATTAAAAATTACAATTTTATTAGACTATTTGTGGGATTGTGGGTGCATCATAGCTACCGTGACATGGCCTTTGGCTTAATAATGAAATAGAAACCTTATTGCTTAACAGTGTTTGCAGGTTGTGGAGAAAATGGAATATAACTAAATTGCATTGGATGAAAATACAACAGCATGGTGAAAGCTTTTTTTTTTTTTAAATAAAGAAAAAAGTTAAAGGACTTTGGAATATAAGCACCAGTTGTGCAAATGAACATTTTAATTTCGTCACTCGATGTTCAATCAGCTTAAAGCTGGAGAGATGTTAATCCCAATAGTTTGGATGGCAGGCACCATGTTATGGGCCTCGCAGTTCTCACCTCCCACTATCGCAACATTCCTGGTCTATTGCATATGGGTCACTGTGTCAATTTCGGGCCCGAATACAACAGTAATTCTTATGGTTCAATTATGAGAAAACTTGACCACCAAAAAATATGGAGAAAGCGAGATGAGAACATTTGACATTTGAAAAGTGGGCAATTATTATTTATTAGCTTTGCTGCTTCCTCTGTGATTCTGTGAATTCACACTACTTTCTTAACCCTTAAGAAGTCAGCCTTCAAACTTTCTAGATTCTTCCCCTATTTTGCAGCATGATCACACACCCTTCCATCAATAATTAAGCGGGGAAATTTTAGTTACAGGGAAAGCTTTGATTGTCTGTGGGTTAATCTGTAGGTGTAGGGTGCTTTTGGTGATGTTAGCTGCAGTCGGCTTAGACAGCACAATCAATTCAGATGTATGATTCTAAATAAAATGAGTTTTGTTTAAAGAGAATTCGTTATTTAAAATGATTAAGTAAAAATGTTACAACCATTTAATTATTATTTCTAATTAAGTTAAATTTGAAAGTAATAATTAAATAATTTGATAGAGGATTGTCTACAAAGTAACGTGGTTATTTAGAAAGAACAAACTACAGGGGCATTTATTAGTGCTGTCTGGGGTGTTATACATCATCTTCAAATGCTAACCATACTTTCTACAAAATAGTATGAAATTCATTCTCAAATGCAATTTCTTCAAATGCTAACCATATTTTCATATATTGAAGGGGAAATTTGGATCATCAATTCCCACTGCATCGAGTGAGAAATTAAAGTCGAAAATTGGAGAACTGGTGGTTGATGTATCAGCTGAAACCATCCCGGCAAGTTCAGAATCAGGGCAGAGCTTGTTACAGACCCCATCAAATTCATGTACGAGGAAAGTCGGAGACAGAAAATAATTTGATTCAGGTGTGTTTGCAGATAACAAGGATGTTTGGGAAAGGGTGCTAAAAAATGGATCATTCTCTAAGACCAAAGAAGGAAATAAGTCGTGGTAGTTATCTTGAGCCATGCATCCAGACGAAGGGGAAGGTGCCGTTATGTTATCCGTTTTGACAGTCAAGGCGCCGTTTGCGTACTTTGTTATAAGGCTCTCATGTGTATCATCTGGTGACTTTGGCGGCAGAACGGCATCGTTTCGCTTACATGTGTGGCTTCCTCGGTAAGTTATGTCAAAGATAGTGTGGTCTTCTTCTGATCTCTGCACTTGCTTTGTGGCAAGGCACCCCTTTGTTTTGCGGAAGCTGCATCTATAATAGCTTCTGCAACATGTAACAATCTATTGTTAATTAATTTCACCACAAATTAGTTGTTGTCATTAGGGACCAATTTTTTTTTTTTGTTTTTTTTACTAACTCTAAGGTCACAAAAATTACATTCCCTCGTACTCGCGCACCTGGGATATTTTGCACTAAGAATATCTTTTTGTCCATATTTTCTCCAGCTGTAACCATCTTCGAGGGGTCCTTCAACGCCGTTCTCGATCTTCACTCTAATATGTTCCGTCCATTTCGGCATCATCTTTCTGAAACAAAATTGCTACCAGTGTTGATATAAATAGATATAAGTAAATAAATACTCATGTTAATTTCTTGATGCGTGCTACTAGAAGTCTCTTAGTAAAACTTGCCTTTTCTTAGAATTGGGTTTAAGTTCTTGATGATCTTCAGCGTCTTCCCTCAGAGTCAGAGCCAGAGGAGTTCTGTCAACGGATAATGGTGACTGTGGTGAAGATGTTTTAGTTGGTTGTTGCATGGACACTGATTCATTCCATCTTAGAAAAAGCAAAGCCTTGTCATAAGAAGATAATATCCTCTGCAGTAGTGAGTGTGAGTCCCTAGCGTCAACCGAAGAGGCTGAACTCAAGTCTTCCTTCAACTTTCTTGCTACCTCCAACCCCTGAATTAGCTCACTGATGAGTGCTTTCTGCTCCCAACTCCCGTCAGTTTCCATTTTCTATTATCTTATGGTGCCAAAGAGCAATGACACTTTTTTTCTTTTTTCTTTCTAAAACAAGTTGCTTCTTACTGGGCAGAAGGATATAAATAATGGAAGACCATGCATTGGAATGGTATAATATAGTGGAAGAAGGCAGAAGAAGCTTTCATTCAGTGTAAGTTGATCTGGGCAAAAGGTCAGTGAGAGCAGTGTTTACTATGCTGAATGAAGTAAAGGATGGGTTTCTATTTAATAATGGTTAATGCATCCATCTATTTATCTTTGGAGATTAATTTTAAGTTGGAAATAAGTAAAAGTTTGACTGAGACAGAGACTGGTATTTTGTAAGTGAGACCAAGTCCAGCACACGTAAGCGTGATGGTGATAAATGATTGATCGTAATTTGGCAATGGAATAAGTGGATATATCGATATTTGAAGGTCAGAGTTGGAATGATGAGCAGGGACCAGAGACTTTTGAATCCCCATTGTCGCTTTAAATTGATCCCATTACTGTTTTGTTTTTTCACCCGTCTTTCTCTCTTTACATCGTCTTCTAGAAGTGAAAAGCCGTAAATGAAAAAGAAAGTCATCATTCCACATCCTTTTGCTGTATACCTTGACGCTTAAGAGAAAAATATATAAATCAACGTGAGGTGTTAAAAGAAAGAAAGAAAAGGACAATTTCTAGAATACTTTGACTAACAATACTATTATTCTATTTTTATTTATTTCATTATTTGTTGTTTTATGTTGATTACGTTTTTGTTTTTTTTTTCATATTTTTTTGTGTTTTCAAAAAAATGTATTTTTTGAGGTCATATTTACTGACACCTTTTATTAATATATAAGTCTTATTTAGTCTTTAAATAATCATTCATTTCTAGAAGCATAAATTAAGTATTTTGTTTTTATTTATTTGTTCTTTTCAAATTAAGTTATATTATTTATTATACTTTTATTCAGCTCTTTTATACCTTTAAGCCAACCACCCATTGGGGGCATCAAGCCATCACCATTCGCGCCAACGTCAGCACCAGATGATGTTTTCAGATCCAATTACGTTAACGGTAAATGTACTGTGTATTTGGATAAGTGTTTAGAAAATTAATTTTAAATGAAATTAATTTTGATTAAAATTAATTTTAAAGAGATGTAATTTATATTTAAATATTTTATTATAAAATAAGTTAGTATAAAATTCTTGATATAACACAAAAGTTAGATAAAATTACTTACAGTCAGAATGATTTCTTGATTCAAAATTAATTTTTCAATGTAAAATCAAATATATAAAAATAATCTTAATTGATATTTCAACGTAATTCTGAATAATTTAATATGAAATCAAACACACTAATTAAGGCTCCATTTGTATTGTTGTCAAATGAAGTTTATTCAACTGGAGGAAAAAAAAATTGTTTCCATGCATCATGTTAAGTTTATTCATATAACTCATGCCTTAGTTTTTTTTAATCGAAAAAATAATATATATTAATAACAAGGCTATAAGAGATACCCGAAGTTAATTACAGAGCCTGATTTCCATCAAATCTTACGACATTGTTACACCATATTTGGCATGTGAATCATGCAAATATTTAATAACCAAACTAAAATATCCGTTTACAATTACAAAGAAAAAATAACGTATATGCTAAGGCCTAAGACAGTTTATTGGTATGAAGTAGTTTGCCATTTGCTTTTGGAAAATGTTCCGTTCACATCTCAATGGGTTTACATATAAAGAGACAGATAAATTAAAGAGATAGAAATTATAGATATTAGAATAAATAACTGACAATGTTTTTTGAGATGCATTTATATTGAACACTGTATTATTGAATCTTTGGATTCATTGAGGCCTACACCACAATGCATTAGTGAGGTCAAATGTAATTGTGGTCATTTAGTATTCTCCATAATAATAATAATTAATCTCATTCATGTAAAACTGTCTAATGACAATAGTTAAATTTCCTGACATAGTTCATATTTATCACACCATCTCATTTTGTTAGTTTATCTCTGTAATATCAATTCTATCAATGTGAAATTGCCTAATGACTTACTTGATATTTTCTGTTACAGTTCAATTCTCACATTGTTTTTAAAACTTTAATGTCTTAAACATATTGAAACTAAATTTTGACTTAATTTCTGTTCGTTAATTGATATCCGACCTAAATTGCAAAACTAACCATTACATTTATAGGACTCCAACATTTTGAAGATGATTGGGCTTGTGAGTGACGAAGAGGACTATACTATCTCAAGAAACCATGAATATTATTAATTGACTTTTATCATTTATTTCATTAGGAAATCTACAGAAAATTCAACAATACTTCTGCCTATATTTGGTAAGGTTATTGAGAAACTTATAAATTCGATCTTTCATTAGCTTATAACCTACTTTTACCATTTAAGCTTGTTTGGTACATAAGTTTATTTTTTATAAGCTAGTTTAAGTCATGGTTTAGAAAAATGTTCTAAAGTTTCTTTGTTTAAAAATTCTTATGTTCTTTTTTACGAATTCTAAAGTTTCTTTATTTAGTTGAACAAGTCATGGTTTAGTAAGTTTTCATGAACATCATCTTCGTATAGTAATGTAACTCTAGTTTTTTCTATACCAAGATGTATTTCAAACTTCCGCACATACTTTTTATTTGTATTACGATATATAAATTGTTATGATGTTGAACACTGGAATGTAAGAGCGTGATTGAGAGAGATTTATGAGTAAGAGTGTGTTGTTATTAGTGAATCAAAGTTGTCTTTATAGACCACTTGGGGCCTTTTGATGGGAAAATCAGTTATGCCACATGTTATTTGTTATTTGCATTACATGGCCTACGTCGACAATTACACATATGTGGCTTCTCTTTTATATGTCGGCATAGCTTCGTAGAACTCAACCTATTATGTATCGTTGGGCTAATCCCCATAACATAAAAAAAATCATAAATTCAAATAAATCACTCAAATTAAATCAGACTAATACACACTTTTTTCTTTTATACAAACCAACAAGCAAACTTTTTCATAGCTTCTATATGAGATACTCATGACCGATTAACGAAAGTGTACATTCTCCTCTCAACGACAAGGAATACAATTGACGATAATTCTATAAGATTTAGAACAAAATTTATTGGGTTAAATATATTTTTAACTCTAATGAAATTTCATTTTTTTAATATTTCAAATCATTTATTAATTTTTTCCGTCATAAATATCAGTCTATCAAAGAGATTAAAAATGGCAGAAAAAAGTATAAAAAATTTAAGAAACTGATATTGATAAAATAAAAATAAACAAGAGACTAAAAATATACAAAATATTTATATAGACACAAAAAAGAAAATTATAGACACCAAAAATATATTTAACCCAATTTTATATATTTAGCATAATTATGCCCAGAAAAGATACATGACTAGAGAAAATCACGAGTCTTGGGTTTTACTTCCGTTTCTTTTAACAGAGAAAGCATCACCGTGTCTCATAATCCAGAATCTCTCTATTTCTTCTGCTTTACGACCGGGAATGCGACCAGCTATCAAATTCCACCTATTAAATAGAGAAGTCATACAAATATAAATTACTAAAGGACAAGTTTTTCATTTACATATACCTACACGTAAATATACTAGATGTTAGAAGTATGATCCAATTAATCATCACAAAAGAGATGTTGTAGGTCAAACACAAGATATTAGGATACATGAAGAAAATATCAAAGTCTCACAAACAACAAGGAAAGGCCAATGTTGTTGAGGATCAACTAAAAAAGTAATAACCATTTGCAATGGCCTGCTTTACTACCAAAAAATATATCCACAAAAACTTGGCTTATTAACAATGATTGTGAAAATCACATGACTTATGATCAAAAGCTCTTCACATGTCTCAACCAAATTGTTATATATTTTCAAAGTCAAAATTGAAATGAAGCACATAATAACAAAAAAAGGAATGTATTTGCAATTAAAAGTCACTCAAGTTATTTTGAACTTAATCTTTGATTTTTATTTGTTCTTAAAATTAATTAAAAAATTAAATGTCATTTAGTTGTTGGATAAATGTTATAAAATGTTGTTTGAATATAAAGTTTGTGTTATTAAAGATATACAAGCAACATAGAATTGTTCAAAGTTTGAACGAAAGGTGAGAGCTTTGCCTTATATTTGCTAAGAAAGGGGTGAACTACAAATAAATTAAGAAGACAAAAAATAAGGAATAGAAGCAAAAGAAGAACACAAAGATAATGAAGAAGCTTAATGTTCAAAGGAAATGAAGATGTGGATGAAGAACCTATAAGAGGAACCAGGCCACCTTCAAACATCTATCAAAGGTTCAATGTTGTTATCAAGGAACATACAAGTTATTAAAGTTTGTGTTATTAAAGATATACAAACGACATAGAACTATTCAAAGTTCAAATGAAAGGTAAGAGCTTTGCCTTATATTTGCTAAGGAATGAGTGAACTACAAATAAAGAAGACAAAAAATAAGGAATGGAAGTAAAAGAAGAACACAAAGATAATGAAGAAGCTTAATGTTCAAAGAAAATGAAGACGTGGATGAAGAACCTATAAGAGGAACTAGGCCACCTTCAAACATCTATCAAAGGTACAATGACAATGTTGTTATCAAGGAACATACAAGTTATTAAAGTTTGTGTTACTAAAGATATACAAACAACATAGAACTATTCAAAGTTCAAATGAAAGGTAAGAGCTTTGCCTTATATTTGCTAATAAAGGAGTGAACTACAAATAAAGAAGACAAAAAATAAGGAATAGAACTAAAAGAAAAACACAAAGATAATGGAGAAGCTTCCTGTTCAAAGAAAATGAAGACGTGGATGAAGAACCTATAAGAGGAACTAGGCCACCTTCAAACATCTATCAAAGGTAGAATGTTTTATCATGGAACATACAAGTTATGACGAAGCTACAATTGACAAAAAATGAAAGAGAAGTTCAAGATGATTGGAAGGAAAAAAAAAACTAGACATGTGAGTCGTAGGAAAATTTGAAATTGAATGTAGATGTGATCTCATCTCACCCTGTAAAGATTGATAATAATGATAAGGTTATACATAAATCAAAAGAAATAAAGTCAAATTTGAAACATGGAATTTAAATTGGATGTCCATATACATTAAGCTAAAGAGGAGTGGTTGAAGCCTTTAAAAAAAGAAAAGAAAGGAGTGTTGAAAATACATCTAAATATTTGTAATATGAAAATGGATGACTTTAATTTTTTAAAAATTGTTAATAATGTTTCAAATTTTAGGATGCTATTTAGAAAAAGTTAAAAATATTTTTATATCGTTTAAACTTAAATAGATTTTTAATTTGATTGTTTTTAAGATTAAAATATTGTTAGTATTCAATTTTTCTAATACACTTTAAGTCTTTAATTCTATGTGTAGAATTCAAAAAGAAAAGTTTAAGTAACCATATGTTAATACATGTTCTTTCTCTTAAAAACAAAAAAAAACTAGGTATCTCATTGTCTTATATAAAGAGACTATTTTTGGATTTAAATTTAAGACCAACAAGTCATTAAGACACAACTTTACCACTGTGTCAAGACTCTTCCAATAAAAAAAAAACAGGCCACTAAACATTAACACATTAATTGATTGTTTCGATAGAAAAAGGAGAGAAAGGATTTTCCCATTAAAGAAAACAGGCCACTAAACATGAGTCCTACTATTAATAGTGTTTCTTTCGGATTTAAGCTAAAAGGAACAAAACAGTCACTTGTATAAATTGAAAGACAAAAACACACTAAATTATCGCATATATATTTTTTTACTTAGGGTATTTATGTTATTTTACACACTTTTTTTCTTTTTTTATTAAATAATCTAAAAATCTTTTCATTTTTTTCCTTTTCTTTTATTTTCTCACTTAATTTGATTATTTTACTTTGACTTCTGACCTAATTAACCAAATACGCCATAATCCATACTGATCAAAATATAGAACTCGGCTTTTTAAGCACACAAGAGTAGAAATATGTTTTGGTACGGATAGGTTTGTGAGGTAATTAACTATTTTCTTTCTGTCTGACTTTTGTCTGTATGCCCCTCTAACCATTTGGTACAAGAAAAACTTATTACTACCAAATAGTCAAAGGTTCAGGACTGCTGGCTGGCATGTGTCCCTAAACTAAACTAAACTTGTTGCAGGGTGAATTCTAAGATGCGCCCCAAAGGTTAAGCTGAATGGATACATGCATACATCTAGTATTATAACCATATATTGATTCGTTTCTTCTTGTAAATCAAAAA
The DNA here is from genome assembly GCA_007407185.1 of Glycine tomentella. Classification (NCBI taxonomy): domain Eukaryota; kingdom Viridiplantae; phylum Streptophyta; class Magnoliopsida; order Fabales; family Fabaceae; genus Glycine; species Glycine tomentella. The sequence goes on along the minus strand of PYAF01001578.1, from coordinate 1,283,548 downwards.
ATAGAACGCATGCATGACTTGATCCATGGTTAAAACTTTTTGGATGCATGCTAGCTAGCTAGAAGGCTGTTTTTATCTATGTCGCAGCACCCAGACTACTTTCTGGAATTGTACCTCATCCCACTAGTTATAAAGACATTGATTCATCATCTGGAAATATATATATATATATATATATATATATATATATAATATAAAGAGATTAATATTATATTAGTATATATAACACACATAATCACTCTCATGCTAATTCCAATGTATATAGTTCGAGTTAAATTAATGCGCAGAAACGGAAATCCATGTTAAAGTAGTGTAGGTGCAATGGGGACTAAGAAACAAAATGCAGGGATTATAAAATATGCTTACTTTTCCCCGACTAGCTTGTACATCCTGCGAATGAGATCCTCCTCTTGCTCGCTCATGTGTATGACTTTCCACTCATTGCTGCTCACTTCTGCATCCGTACGTTAAACATTTTTCAATATATATACCCTACTCCTACTTATGGATGCATCTCGCCGATGTTCAATCTCTTAAGTAATTAGTACATGTATAAATTAAATAAGAGACCCACTTCAGATATAATTAAAGAGAGATCGAAAGGTATATATAGGCAATTCAAAAGTGCAAAAGGTGGAAACATAAATTGATGAAAATGGTAGCAGGGAATGAAATTAAAAAAAAAAAAAAAAAAAAAAAAAACCTTCAGAGGTTGTAGTTGCGGTGGTGGACATCGATCTATCTTTGCCTTCTCACCTGCCTGATATGGTACAAACAAGGAGGGAGGGGTGCAAAGACTTCTGATCAGAGGAGTTCAAGATATTTTGTTCTCAGGGTGCGGAAACATGGAGATAACTTATAGGTACCATCTAATTGTACAGTACTTTCTCAAAGTGCGGAGTATTATTTTATAATAAATAAGAAAACAGTATACAGTCATAATAAATGTATTAATAAAAAAATGAACAATATAACTGTTTATAGCTCTGGCTCTGCTCGTGGCTCAGTCAAACTAATGTTAATATATAGTATAACCTTCTAGAAGAGATATACAAATCCCCTAGCGTTGTTGGTTTTGTTTAATATTTCACGATTTCCTGCATCAGTATTTTAATATTTCCATTTTAAATATAAAAAAATGTCAGATCCACGTCAAGTAAAAAAATACAGATTCTTCACAAAATAGGGCACGTGTACACATCGATCAAGCAGTTAGGAGACAAATTTTTGGGTGGATTAATTTTTTTTTTATTATCGAAAATACCTGTTATAATCTATGAGATTTATTTTTATGTTTATTTTATGGCACCGACGTACATGACTGTATACGCTATACATACCACTACTTTATATTTATCTAGGTAAACGATAAAATGATTGTAAAGAATTTTGCAGACAACGAATGAATTTTGTAGATTGGATAATTTGTTGGTCTTTTTTTTATTTATTTTTATGGCAGAGGGTTGAAAGGCCAAAGTACCTTTAAAAAATGACTGCTTGGTGGATACATCACATGGTGGGAACGGCTGGTACAAAACTATCGATCTCACTTTATAAAATTGAGTTTGACCAGCAGATATCTTTTTTTTTGTTGAATAAATTAGTGGATAAAATTATTGAAGCATTAATAATTGAATTCTCAATTCATAACGAATTTAATTATTAAATTTGGAGAATTCGACAACAAATGTTATTATAACTGAGTGGCGCTATTGCTGACGTTATAAACAAAGAGATGCATCCAATTAGGTTGTATGGCTGGTTTACTAATTCTAGAAACTCGTTTTAATGTGGAATCTGATAAAAATAACGTGAAAGGGCGTCAGCGTCGAAAGAGAGCTCTCCTCGCTCGTAGATGCTAATGGTCCTTTCTTAAGTTCATAGATTCTAGAAAACCATGGCTTAGACTAGACTATTCAGCCAGAAAGATTTTGATACCGAAAAATATATTGAGAATATTACGTAAGAGTAAGATATGCACACAATTCAAATTGTTTAAAATATATATTGCAAATATAAAAATTGACATTAGAATCCTTGTTGTTTATTTTATACAAAAGCCTTGGCATTCCATTTTTTTTAAAATATTTTTGTGATAAACGAGAGAAAACATTTTGTTGATAAGATCGATGTACAGTTTTTATATTAAACATAAAAAAATAAAAATAAAAAGTCATTTTTTAATAACACAGACAGAGACTTTTTTACCGTGGATGTATCTTTGCGACTTTGACCAACCTGGCGACTAGCTGTCTCCTTGGTAGATTCTACATTTGATCAATTATTTACCTGTGGAACAAATCTGGGCTAACTTTTTATCATGGTGGAATGTTGAAATGATCGAATGAAGCTTCAACGTGGAAAGTAGATTGCCTGGATGCGTACGAAGCTTTTATTTTCCAGTGAATAAAAGAAATGCTTTATTGTACTGTTTATTTGTTCGAAATAGTTCGACTTAATAGTTTGAGGACGCAACAGTTTTTTCCCCCAGACATAATCTAATATATATATATATATATATATATATATATTAGTCAAGCAATAATTAAAAATGACAAAACTTAATCATCTTAAAGTAATTACGCTAATAAAAAATTAACCAAACTTTAAACACACAAGTGAAAGAATAAATTGAATCTTTTTATATGAACGACAATGTTCAATCATTAAAAAAAATTTAAAATGTATGACTCATCGAACTAATTGGATCACTAATTAGAAGTTGAATTATACTAAATTATGTGCACGCTTATTTCAACATGTCCACGGATCGGTGGAACTCTCGAATCTCGGACAAACAGTTTGATCCGATCAAACCGGTCTGAGTATGATCATTAACTATGATCAGACTAATTGAAAATATCGAGTAGAACAAAGAGATAATTATAACCCAAATACTTGTTTAATTTTTGTAAAATTCTCTATTTTTATAATATTTTATTAAAAAATAGTCTATAAATTAATAATATAAAACATTTTTATGTTATTAAATAAATCAACAAACCACTATATATATAATAAATTGTCGACATTCACAATAAAACAATCATAACAATAATTATTTATAATTATATTGACAATTTATAATTATTAAATTAATTCTACTCTCTTTAACTTTTGTCGAATAAAATACAAACATGTAATTTCTTCAGAAATTTGTTCAAGAACTTTCTACTAATAGGAAATGAGAGAAATTTTAAAAAACTAAATAGAATAATGTTTTTAAATTCATATGGCTTGAGTTTTTCTATTTAAAAAGTAAATAAGTAACACAATTGACTACTTTTTTTTATAAGGCAATGTTAGTTATTAGCTTTAATAAAATGTTAGGAAAATAAATTCAAACGCATACATCTTTTTTTCTCCTTTCTTTCTTCAACTATCAAGTCAATATTCCTATAACACAATTGACAACTTAAAAAAACAAAAGCTTATAACTATGTTTTTTTTTATTAAAAAAATATGGTTTAAATTTTAGCATATTAATTTTTTTTTAAAAAATAAGATTTCGCCTGGTCTTAATTATATTTTGATAACTTCCCTTAAACCTATAATAAAATAAATAATTGACAAAAAATTACAAATTTTCATTAAACTGACAGGTACGAGAAAATACAAAGGAGGAGCGCTAGTCCTCTGAAAAGTGTTCACCCGCTGTCTCCATTACAACAGTACTTTTCCAGTTCCAGGATTTATGTAAATGGTTTGGTGATGATCGATGGTTGCCAAGAACATTGTATGGGTAGTTAGGACTTTGGATTGTTACTTGTCGAGTTGTTACAACTGTGCAATGACCCCATTCCTATTGCATCTAACCTATATTTTGTTCTTCAATCAAATTTTGATTTTATTCTAAATTAATTAATCTCTTAAGCTATTAACATTAGATAATTTATTTTCTAAAGGTCAACTCCATCTTCAAGAATGATAACTGCCTCTTATTTCCGTGGTGATCTTATATGACAAAAAATTATGCATCATTGTCAAGTCAGAATGAATAAGGTAAAATTATAAATCTCAGTAATAATATTTATAAAAGCAGATTTTTTAGAAGAAAAAAGATTACATTTTTTTTCACATGTATCTTTTTAAAAAAATAATCCTACCCAAAAAATAATGATTAAATACTAAATATATGTGAACACACCTCAACATAATTTGATCCACTGCTAATGGAAACTAACAAAATTAATCATTAACATTTGTCAATAAAAAAAATAATTCAAACTTTGATATATAATTTTATGGGAACTAATTAAGCTTTTTTATTATATCCAATCTAGTAATTAGTTATTTTGCTTAACAAATTATTAAAACTTATTTAGAGTATTAAAGGTTAGATAATTAATTTTGATAATCACAAAAGTCCGAGGATGAAAGCAAATAATTATTTTCATTTCATATTAATAGTTTCTTATTTTTACTTTTTTATATAATATAATTGTACAACTAGTTTGGCAATTAATAAAATGAACGAACACATTAAAGATTTATTCTAATATTTTTTTATAATTTATCCCTTTTAAGATGTAACAAGGAAGTTACACGTGAAATAGAAGGACTTTTGATACTCGTTTGATACTATAAACTATAAAATGAAAAACAGGGAAACAGGGACACGACAAGGAGGGAATGTCAAACAGGAAACATAAATATTTGCATTAACGCTCATGTGATCGATTAAAGATAAGGACTAGATGCCATTGAGGACTTAAAGTTGCTTTAATTCTTTGTTATCGTCCTTCAAGGCTGCTAAAGGCTAACCTCTCTTGTTAATTATTCCAGCTAAAGGATGTTTGATCCCACGTGAAATATTGTCGTTATTAACAAGATATTAAGGATGAAATAAGGCTTAATCGATGTCTTTTTTTAGGTCAGACATTGTTACCTTTGGATATAAGGATAGTTTAATTAACGATGTAGATCATCAGGGTGGGTGTAGCAAATGCATAACGCATGTAGTATAGTGCAGTGGCAAACTCATGTTTCGATAGCATTAGGTGTCGGGTTTGATCCTCTGGATGATGTTTTTCAGTGTTTTTTTTTTTTTTTTTCTTGCAGGTTTTCCATTTCCATTTTATTTGAGTTAAAAATAATAAAAGCTAAACCATCTTGGATTCAAACTCATGTATCTAATTAACTGTTATAAATACCCTACGAAACATGTAGTTGATGTTGCTGACGTTATATCTGAATAATTATTTAAACAAAAAATTAAAATTAAAATCATAAAGTATCACACAGAAAAATTGCTATTTATTATCAAACTAAAATTGTCAAGTATAGATTGAGATTGCTTTGTCAAAATGATCCTTGTTTAATTTTAATATAAAAAAACTGTTAGTGTAAACTTTGAACGTTTACACTAATTAATTTTTATTTACTAAATTATTTATTGAATCCTTTAAAAAAAATGTTTACTGAATAAGGCTTTTATTAAATTACTTTTGATTTTGATTTTCTTGATGAAGAAATTAGAGAATGAGACATAAGACATCGAAATGAGTTCAAGTGATGTGGTTATCCTTGCCTAGCATCCTCCTATGCTTCTGCTTCGTTTCGTTTTTGTTCACCTTCTCATCTGCTTGTATTCATTCGTTTTCAGTGTGGTCTCCCGCAGCAACATCTAAGCGTCTTCCTTTGACAGTTTTCAGTTTCCTAGACATCCCTTACCCTTGTCCTTCTCGTCGTCACGCATCCGTCCACGTGGATGGACCAGGTTTGGCCCTGTTGAACAAACGTTTATGATCACCATCAACAAGCAGATCACACTCACTACTAGAAAACCAGCTTTTAACATCGGTTATTTTCGACATATGACATCGGTTCCGACCCGATGTTGAATCAGGCGACGTTAAAAGTGTTGAACTTAACATCGGTTCTCAAAACCGATGTTAACAATAGTAAACAACATCAGTTTCCCATCAATAACCGATGTGGACATCTGATAGCTGAAAACGTTGAAAAGTAGCTAGATCGGAAAACAACATCGGTTCTCATGTAAAACCGATGTTAACGAAGAAAATCAACATCGGTTTCCTTTGAAAACCGATGTTAACGAACGAAAACAACATCGATTTTCTTGTCCCAACCGATGTTAACAAGGTAAAACAACATCGGTTTTTGTAAACAAAACCGATGTTAAAATTGATTAATCAACATCGGTTTTGCTTACAGAACCGATGTTGTTATATATGACAACATCGGTTTTCTTCTTAAAATCGATGTTGTTATATCACAACAACATCGGTTTTGTAAGGAAAACCGATGTTAATTTGTAAGTTAACATCGGTTTTCCATACAACCGATGTTGTTTTTTAATTTTTTTTATATATTTTATCTGTTTATTGGATTTTGACAGTTCTTCAACCTGAAAATTAAAAAATTCAGATCCAGCCAATTCAGTATATAATAATATTCCAATAACAACCAAAAATAAATAGTGTCAAATGTACATAAAAGATTTTGCTAAGCTAATATACAATTGTTTGCAAAATCCAAAACATAAATCACCTAGTCTACTACTAATACATCTTCTCTAACTTTCAGAAAATATTTCGCCCATTCGACCCTTATCGCCTTCAACGTGTCGGCCTCCAATGGTCTTTGATCAGTGAAAAACTGCATGACATAATAAAACATGTAAGGCTTACATAACGAAAACAAGTAAACAACAACAATTTGTTTTGAATTGGGCAACTTATTACCATGTCCCAGCTATCTGTGAAGCTTCCTTGGACTATTGTCTGCATCCAATGCATGACATAATAGCCACACTCAGTGCTTTCTGTTTGCTTATTACACTAAATTGAAAAATACAGTCAACGTTAAATGGCAATTAGCGTAAATAGTAATGAAAATTACTAGCATTTTGGGAACCATGATTTATGAAAAGACTTACTTTAAGCGCAATCCATTTAGTTGTAGCCTTTGATTTATTTTCTGGAGAGTCATGGACTCCCTTCAAAGCACTGTTTAAGACAAAC
>PYAF01001578.1:1260244-1276462 GCA_007407185.1 Glycine tomentella | reverse complement strand
TGATCGGATTGCAGACTTAAATGACTCATATGCCTATTGTGCAGTGAGAATAAAGTCAGTTATGGTAGAATATAAAACAATTCACCAAATAATGCTACTCAATTGAAAGAGACTTACAGCATCCACAACTGTATAACAGAGATGTTTAGACATTGACCACCATGGATGATCTCCGAAAGATCCTCATGCTTGATGTACAACGGGAAGTTGTCATTATGCACCCCGAACATCAGCGGGTCCCATGGCACCTGGAAGGGTCTGAGGAAAAGATCGGGGATGGTCAATGCTAAATGGTACAAGGGATCAGAAACACGTTCCGGCTTATCTACAAGTTTCGCCGGTCCCTTGGGTTCTTGTTTATCCTACACAGTTAACAACAAAAGGTGAGCGATCAGCTTAACTGCATATGTGACAAATCATTCGTAATTCATAAGAAATCAGTCAAAAATCAAATACCTTAGTCAAAATTGTATGTACAAGGTGTGTCGGCCAAGCAAGGAAAGTGTTAAGTGCCTGCCCCACTAACTGAATCTCGTCAGTGGGAACAGGGACGCGAGTGTCTCCATCGCGTACTTCCTCAACACTAACCTTTACATGATCAGCGGCAAGAGGGACGCCGTGCACAGTCGTGGATCCCTCATGAACTCTGCTAAGGGCAACAAGGCGGGGAGGATTGTCATCCACATACAACCCACGCCTATCAGATGCATCCGTGTCTCGGTCATTGCCCGAGGGATCAACACAGCTTCCCTTGGTGCTGACACGGGTACCAAGAGGACAAGACTGAACCTCCGGAGGCTGCATGGCACCCTGAGACTGGATGTGGGACTGCAGCTGGCTGAAGCTCATCATCACTTGTTGCGTAACTCTTTCGGTGATCGACTGTGTAAGACGATCAGTGATGGACTGCTCCAGCTCTACCCTGATGTTGTCTTTCAGGCGATCCAAGTCTTCAGGCACCATGGATGCAGATTTGGACTTGCGAGAGGATGATGGAGCCGGTCCGAAGTACTGAGTGATCGTCACACCAGCTCCAGCACCACAGACACGGCCAGGATGCTCCGGTCGTCCAATGGCAGTAGCCAGGACATCCTGCGACCACTGGCGACAAAAGAACCCTGTGTGGATTGCTCTTCCAGGGAATCCTGCAATAAAAATTAGAAGATCAATTTGACTCACAATTTGTGAGAAGGAAATTAATTAAATGTGTATGAGCTTGTTGCGTGACTTACAATCCTCTCAGCAATCTGTCGTGCCGCCTCCGAAGTCATCTCGCCGGTCTTCTTCGTGCGAGCAAGCTTCCACTTCACGTGCCGGCGCACAGGGGACGGAGGATGAATGATGGTCTCCGTGCTGTCATCACGAGTTGCTCCCTCCAGTTGCTTCTTTTATTTTTCCTCCATCAATCTCTTCTCTAGCAACTCGTAACCCTCGCGTGATAGCACGTGAGGTGCGGTGTTTTGCTTCTGGATCGCCTGGGCCTTCTTTCTAACATCCTGTTACAGGTAGACACATAGGGATAGCAAATAGAAGACTATATGGCAGCACAAATGAGAACTTGTAGGGTTTTGTAAAACAACATACCTCCCAGGAAGCTGCTCGCCGACTCTGACAGAATTGGGTCCACTGTTCGTGACTGATGCCGTATTTACTACATACAGCGTCGGCATCGTCGTCGTTGCCTTCTGCGATGACCCATTTCCGCGTCAAGTCTGATTTGAATTGCCTCCACCGCTCACCTACGGTTTAAAAAAGCATTTGTCAAATGAGAGCCTATTTAGTTACTGCATATGTGAAACTTAATGATTCAACTTTTAATAATTTATAAGAAGGTGATAAATCATTATTAAATCAACTAACCTTTTCCAACTCTTCTTTGTTTAAGAGGATCTTTAAGAGGATAAGGCATTACAACGTGTTACAAGAAGACTTAATAAATTAAGAACTACCCTATCCAACACAAGCATAAAGATGCAAGCAGAAATTAAGAACTAACCAAAATAAAAACAGAAAAGAACCAACAAGCCATACATTTGTTTGTCATTGACAGTGCCATAGATGGAGTAGCTGAAATATATTACCAGGTTCTAGGTTCACCAATATATATGGTTTCTTCTTCTTGTACTTAATTACCTTAACTTTTTCTCTCACTCATGACTTGTTCTCTGCCTCACCGCTAGCTAGCTTGCATGTCTTTTCTTTTCTTTGTTTTCAAAACATGTGACACGTCAAATCCTTCATTATTTTGGAGTTTTAAAATTAATAATTATTAATTAATTTGTTTAATAATGAGCTGTAAACCCTATCCCAACATGAAAGGCCAATGTATTTTACACAATTCCACTAAAAATTCTATAAATTCAAACACGAAAACAAGTCAAAAAGTGCCTCATCAAACAATTCAAACACCAAACCAATTCCACTAGCAACTATCAACCATCAAAGATGAATCTAACTAAAAAAAACATTCAAACCATTTGGATTCAATTCCTCTATACTTCTATATACATTTGTTTGTGTCTACTTATCTGCCATGATGAAATTATAAAATTATTCTTCCAAACAGCTAACATCATTATTCACTCTTTGACATGAATAACCAACACCAACAACCATGGAATAAAGTCAAGTACCTGTCAAGCTAACACCAACAATGCCAACCACGGTCTCGACCAAATTAGGCCTCCTACTTTGGAAATTCATGCCGGTAACATAGAAAACGAATACCAACCAGTTAGTTCGAAATGTGGGTTAGCTTTCCTCAAACATAACAGAGCAAAAGAGACACTACCTGAGCCCGTGCGAGTCACAGCAAAAGTGAAATGTCTTTGTTGCAAGTAGACCAAAACACTGAGAAACAACAGAAAAGTAATTCACCAAACCAGAAAACAAAACTCTAATTCTAATTAAGAAACAACACAAAACATACATTAACCATGCATGGGACCATTAATCAGTGGCAACAATGTACATTAAATCAAGCACTGCATTCATAGAGGCCACACCACATTTGTAAATAGCCATTTAAAGAGAAACAAAACCTACACCAACAGTGGAAAATAACGTACCCAAACAGAAAAATAAGCTCAAAAGAAGAAGAACACAAATGCAGAAGCGCGTCACAGTTGTTTACCTTGTCAGAGTCGCCGGAAGCCGCCAACTACACGAATGGAAATGGAAGCGCCGTGAGGTCGCGAGGTGCAGACAATCACACTTGGGATGAGGTCGCGAGGTTAAGGATAGCTTAGGATGAGGGAAACGCTTAGGTTAGGGATGAGGGAAATGCGAGTGTCAAAGCTGAGGTTAGGGATGAGCGAAAAGAGAAGCGCGCGACAGTGGTGATATTTGATTTGGGCACTGCTATTTTAACAACGACAACATCGATTTTCATTACAAAATCGATGTTAACTGTTTAACGTTAACATCGATTTTATTAAAAAAACTTAAGAACTGATGTTAAATTATTCACGTTAACATCGGTTTCCTTAAAAAACTTAAAAATCGATGTTAACTGGTTCAATATAACATCGGTTTCCTTAAGAAACTCAAAAACCGATGTTAACTGGTTCAATATAACATCGGTTTTGTTAAAAATACTTCAAAACCGATGTTATATTGAACCAGTTAACATCGGTTTTTGAGTATTTTTAACAAAACCGATGTTATATTCATGCTTTTTATTTACGATTTTGCCACCGCGTTTTCGTTAACATCGGTTTTTTATAAAACCGATGTTAACATGGCGATGTTAAAAGCTATTTTTTTAGTAGTGACTACTGGTTTCGTTTAAAGGATCCGCAAGTTTTTGAATCACTTCTAGTTTTGTAGTCCATGCAAGCGTACGTAATGTATCTACCTAGCTATATATATTCATTTCTTTATTTTTATTTCATCTTGTTTCAGAGAAAATTAATCACGTCTTTTATACAATGGATTACGTATGAGATCGATGTAGTCCTGGTCCTGTAGAAACAAGCACATGTCTCTTTTTCATGCCTTGCACACATACGGTTTCGTTTTAAACTCCTTCCTCGGGTTCAATTATCTGAATATTAAAAGAATTCAATAAATCACCAATTTTTCGTCAAACTTTTAACCTCTCTACTAAATTATAATAGTTTCTGAAGTAATAAAAACTGTTTAAGTAACCTTGAATAATGAAATACTCATCAGTTTGATTTCTTAATTGATGTATTTCAGTAAAACTGATGGACTAATTTAAAAGAGTTTTTAATATTTAAGACACTACTTAATATAATTTTTAATGCTTCTAGGACGTCTTAGTATATTTTTCTTACTTTCAAAACCATTTAAGAGAGAATAATATATACTTAAGAATCAAATTCATGGTTTACTCTTAAAATATTGATATGTAATACACATCTTGAAAATATATTTTAAAATTAAAGAAAAGTAATTATTTATTTTTCTAATTTTAGGTTATGTTCAAAAAAATTAGCCGGAAGCTAGAAAACTAGCTTGTAGCTGGAAAGTTAGCTAATAGCTCTGAAAGTTGAAAAGCTAGTTTACTAAATTATAAGTGTTTGATAAAATTTGTTATTGAAATAACTAAAAGGTGTAAAATGATAAAGAAATAATAAAATTATAATATATTTAAAAATGATAACTAGAAAATTGGATAAATATATTAAGGATAAAATGGAAGAAAATATAAAAATTAAAAACTAAGAACTGGTGTTTTAAAAAACACTACTTCAAGTAACATTTCAAAAAATCTTTTAAGCAAGTAAAAAAATTGTTTATCGAACAGTAATTAAGAAGCATTTTAGTTAGTAGAAAAAATTAGAAATCTGAATATTTTTTATTTATTCTCCTTTATATTATCTCATCCGATAAAAAGTTAACTGGTTGCTTGCTTGTTCATGGATATTACACTTTACCTATGTGTGAGAAAATAATATTAGACAGTTTAGACTTGTTCCATTCCAAGGAGGCAGGCAACGGGAAAAAGACAGTTCTTCTTAGAGCATCTTCAATGAGGAGTGCTTCTATGATTCCTTCACTTGAAGGAACTGTTTCTTGAAGAAACTCTGCACTGGAGAGTCTCTCCGTGGCAGAACGGTTCCTTAAAAAAGAAGAAGTGCATCTTATATAAGCACCCGGTTCTTAACACTAAAATATTATTATTTAGCCTCAATCACCACAGGAAAATAAAGAGGAAAAATAATCACCTACAACATACCCGAACTGATCAAGGAAGACGACAACTGGATAGCGGCAAGCGCAGCGGCGACGGCTAGTGGAAGCGACGGACGCAGCGGCGACGGTGACAGAGTTAGTGAAGATATAGGTGAGCAGAGAAGAGAGAGGAGAGGGTTGGGTGTGGGTGTGAGAACAGAGGAGAAGAAAGCTTTGTGGGTGTGTAAAAAGCAAATTTTTTTTTTGTTTGAAAAGAAAAAGTGCACATGGAGCAAAATATTGTGGAATTTTTATTAAAAAATGTTAAGTTTTATTAAAAAAAATATAAATACGTGGAATTTTTTGAGTTCTTTATGGTTTCTTGCATTGGAGCAAAATATTAAGTGAATTCCTTAGGAATAACATAGCACTGTGAGGACCACAAAAAATACTGCGAGAACCACAAAAATTTGTTTAAGAAATCCATTAAAAATACTTGCATTGGAGATACTCTTAGTTGAAATTCTGATCCCGTTCACATGGAGGCAGCCACAAAACACGGGATAAATTGGCCTTCAACTTCAATTGTGTGGATCCCATTTACTTCTTTGCTCCCCCATTTCTACTCTCTACTCAACCAAAAGTCCATTCTCTAATTACACTCCAATTTTTCATCTATCACATTTCCTTCTACTCTATTAATGTCTTTCTTATGCTCATACCGAACGCCACTAGGATCGCTTATACATAAATATTGACTTCTTTATCTATCAACAAAAAAAAAAATAATATAATTGCCAATTTAAATAATGATTCCAGTTACAGTTATTAGGTAAGCGATTGGATAAAAAAAATAATAATTATTTGCAAGTTTGGGCTGAAATTTTTAAACGAATATAACGTGCATGGCAATCTGAAGTGAACTAGTTGAGCCGTGAGGGCTAGGCGATTGGGTGATGCGAGATTATTCACGCATATTAATATTACCAACTGTGGGTAATGGGACACTCAATGCCCATTCAATTGAGCCCATTGCGAGAAAAATGCCGAAGATGGCCCAAACATGAGAAAAAGACCAAAAAAGCGCGTTACGACCCAAAAAAAAATTGAACTTAAAATAATTTAAGCTTGGTCCATTCTCTCATTTGGTCCAGCCCATTCAGTAATCAAACAATCCATTTTGACTTTTCTACAGACGTTTTATATATGTCCAATTAAAATATCATATCTCTTGTTAGTATTATTAAAGAGAAAATATTATTATTAAGTGTGTGATAGGATTAGTTGTGAAGAAATTATTTCAATAAAATGAGATAGACCATAGACGGTTAGCATTTTCCTATTTACTAGATCAGCGTTCTTTCTCCTCCCTTTCTAGAATCTCATAGTAATTTTGGTTTGGTTACTCAACTGTAGTAGTAGAGTAGAATATTTGCCAAAGTAACTAGAATTTTCATGGTATCATTTAAGTCAAGTTCATATATGGTCATGATTGGCAAAGATTTTGACATTCAAGTCAACAATTGTAAAAAGCAACAAGGGTTCTTTATTCTTGACTTGTATTGTCGCTCCTTTATTTTAAAAGTGGTTTCAACCGCATGAATGCATTTGAAATATGTCCATGCAAACCTCCAGTTATTTTTGAGTATTCGTTTTAAGAATTTTCTGATTATTATCAAATTAAATTGGTTGCACTGCTTGTATATGGCCAACATATATACTTGTCAAGGATAGGTTCAATATGTTGGTGAAAACATATAGAAATTCATTTTTGTTTTGTTGTCAAGTCCCAAATCAGCTAGCATTTTGACATTTCATATATTTACGATTATTGGGTCTCCTTTAGAAAAGGCTATTTTTTCATGCTAATAGATTAAAATTGATGTCTTACGACATAAGTTTTTTATGTTGTATGTGTGTTGTCAAACTGCATCATTTTATATCTCTTAAATTTTTATATAAAATAATGATATACAAATATCCATCCTTTTTAAACATCTAACCAACATCTATAATGGCACATTGGGTGTCCATCAATACTTTTCCTAGTATGCGTTTGCAGATGGTAAGCAAACCCTCCAGGTCTTGAGTTGAGCCTTACATGCTTTTATTGTTTGTACATAATTCTCAAATAAATCATACCGAATTATGGAAACAATTGCATGATGGTTTAGCCAGTATCAGCTTGTTTATTCTTCTCAGCAATCACAAGGGGCTACGTAGTTGTGTTGAAGAGAAACAAGAGATTAAGTTCTCCTTTGCTTTTTCCAAGCTTGATATATATAAGAGGTTTCTCTGTCATCAAGCCAATTTTCCCCTGTATTCTATTGTCAACTTATTCAAGTAACGCACTAACGTATGAGTTATGACTTCTAGGAGTCCCTTCTTCACACTTAAACTCTGGATAATAGTTACCATGTGCCTCACACAAACTCGCTACAGTTAAGGGATGCATTATAAAATTCCTCCTCCCAAAACATATTTCACACCCCTCCCCCCTTCCACCAAGCATGAAAAACAAATTCCCCCTAATCCCAAAACACGTTTCACGTCCAATACCCCCAACCCAATCACGAAAAACATGTTTGCTGTGATGGTGATCGACTAAATAATATCCACAGTCGTCATTGGTTTAATTAGAATTTCTAAATTTATTTATTTTTATCAGCAAAAACAGATTTTATTTACTTAGGAACAAGGAGTACCATATCCCAAATACCATGAACAATAAGCTTTCCCTCCCAAGCTGTAACTACAAAGTCACAAAAAATCTCCTATCAAAATAAAAACGCTGTAATCACACTACTACTCATGTTATCTGTTGTGAGTCTTGCCAACAATCCTACACCCCTATATAAATTTCATTTTTGGAAAATTAATTTTTTAGTAAATTAATCTGTGTAAAAAATATATTAGAATTAAAATTAATTTTGACATGATATTACTTGAGTCATATTAATAAGAAAAATATACTTTTGGGACATTTTAAGAAATTTTAATTTTGAGAAAGTGATTCCATTGAGTTATTATTTTTATTATTTTTAAAAAATAAAAGTGTTATAAAGAAGCAATTTCAAATACACAAATAAATATATAATTTTAAAAGATTTTTTTTTTTGTCAGAGCATGTCTTGTGCTACTGATCTTAAATGATTTCTTAACTAATTTTTGTAAATTCTAGTATATCACATCAGATTTAAAATCTCTAACAAATTTTCACTTCAATACTATTTTTTTTTTAAGTTTATAACTTACTTTTCTAAGGTAGAAAAATAATTTTATATTGTCAAGACACAATTACTTATATAACCATGGTTACTACAAACAACCCAAAATTCATCCTCATTAATTTGTTTCAATAATTAAAAACTCATGAAAATTTTCAAGAATCCTTACGAACTTAGTCAACCAATTGAATTAGAGAAGCTCTTATCTAAATATTAACAAAATGTTAGGTTAAAAGACATTTTTTTATCAATATAAATACTAAATAAATTTGTATTCACAATTAAAGTAATGAAGTGTTAGCAATAACAGTTAATAATCGAAAGTACTTTTAATAGGAAAAATAAAGTGAAGTGTTGCTTTGCATAAAGAGGTTAGAATAATATATAGCCTTAAATTTGATTTTCTAATTAACTACTATTTACTTCCCACTTTAAGTGTCAAACCCAACATATTAGGTACTGTTTTGGAGACAATTCTCGTGTAGCAAGCAGGGGTTTTGATTTGACGAAACTGCAACGCAACCAAACAGAATATTTACAAGCGGAGTTCCAATTAATGTTAGGAAATCAGTAAAATATCTTATATCCTGAGACAAATTTAGTACTAGTAATCAGAACAAAACTGCAATTGGATTATAGTATTAATTATGGATGGTGAAGAACAGGGTTGCAGTTGCAGACACAAGAAGTGCTGTGAATAGTAATGAAGGGAGAACTCTATCACAATTGACAACAAGTGCAATAGGAAAATCCCTGAAGCAAGACTTGAGCCAAAAACCAAGGCCGAAACCACAGGCATACGCTAAAGGACCTCTTCCCATTCCGACAAACAAAACAAGACCACACTAATAATATATATTTTTCATATACACGACATGAGCGCTCGCTGTAAGTGACACTGGAAAGCAGTAACCTAAGAAAGGAAAACAGTATTAACTAATTAAACGGCCAGAACCTCCCAAATCAACTCGGGGTCGAAGGAAGGCAATCTAGCCAGAGAACAACCTTCGAACAAAACCTCTGTTTCCTCTGTTTGACACTCCGTCAAAACAGAGGCCGGCGAATGCGAATTCTCTCCCTTCCAAAACCCATCCTCCGAAACGGCCGGAGAAAACAACTCGTTCGCCCAATTATCGTTAAAAATCGACGGCGACGGCGACAGCGAGGAGGAGGAGGAGGAGGAGGGCTTGTCACTCTGGCCGCGTTTAGGGTCAGTGCTATTATGAAGCTTCTTGGCGGCATTCTTTTTTGCTCTCTCCCTTTTGACCTTCTGGCATATGGCTTGAATTTTGGCGTCGACGGAGGACTTCAAGGCGTTCAATCTGGCGGAGTCACCGAATCCTAGCTTGGTGGGGTCCTTGAGATTGGGGAAGTTCAAACGCGCGTACTCTCCACGAAGCTTATACGCGGCGCGGTCGTAGGCGTAGGCAGCAGCTTCGGCGGTGTCGTAGGTTCCCAACCACACTCTCATCCTGTTCTGTGGGAGTCTAATTTCTGCCACCCATTTGCCCCAGTGCCTCTGTCTCACTCCCCTGTACAGCTTTTTCTTGCAAGGGTTCGTCAACGAATAACTCGAGGAAGTGGGAACATTATAAGACCCATTTCCTCGGCTTTCTTGGTAGAACTTTTGGAGGATGTCTCTTTGGCGGAGGTACACGGAAGACCCCAAAGGCTCATACCCCAAAGACCCAAAGGGTTCTAAATAATCCAACACGGACTTGCTACTAGTGCTGCCATTTGTTGTTGGGGGGCAATTCGAGAATATTGAATCCAGGGTGTTTGTGCCACTTGTTAATATCAGCTTTGACAAAGAGGACCCAATATTACTACGCTCTTGGTCTTGGAGTTTAAGCTCTGAGTTTCTGTCTCGCATTCCCTCCATGATTTTTGCAAAATCTTTTCCACCAGGAAGCCAATGTACTGGAAGAAGGTCACCGAAAAAAATTGGTCCCTCTTCCCTGCTATATAGGAAATAAAAATAGCTTTTGTAGCTTTAGGAGGAAGTGATCCCGAGAAAAGAAGAAAAAAAAAAGTGAGGATCAACGAAACACGTTGCAGGTTATGTGGAAAAGAAAAGATGAGACAAAGAAGATGGTGATATGAGTAATGGCTCTTTGGGGGATTGAAACAGTACGCTAGGACTCTTACCATGGCCAGGGTGTATTTATAGAAACAGGAAGCACTTTCGTACAGATTTTTTCCATATCATACAACGCAACAAATCCCCGTTCACACAACGTGATCCTTTCATTCGTCTCAAATGGTCTCTGTGACCTGGCTTGCGACCCCAAAATGACTGAAATACCCTGACTTACTTAGGCTAATACTACTGTAACAGTACGTAATTATGCATTGATTTTCAATATTATTGCACGTTCGTTGAAATTCAAAACCTAGTATCATGGTTTTGAGCAAAAAAGTACAAGCCAAACTTTTTGAGTTTTGTCCAAAGTTTTGGGAATATTCCAATAGCAATCTAAACATGCTATAGAATCTTTTTTTCTAATTTTTTTTAACATAAGTTAGGAATAATTTGTTTGCGGTTATAATAAAAGACGTTTATAATTTAAAAAAATGAGGAATTTACTTGCTTTTTCAATCTAAATATTTTGAACACTCCCAAATATAACTATTTTTTAATAAAACTACACACCAAAATACTAAAGATTGTTGATTGATTGGTGAGCATACCAATTCGTCAAAATAGTAATAAAACGGTAATATTGAGT
The DNA here is from genome assembly GCA_007407185.1 of Glycine tomentella. NCBI lineage: Eukaryota > Viridiplantae > Streptophyta > Magnoliopsida > Fabales > Fabaceae > Glycine > Glycine tomentella. The sequence goes on along the minus strand of PYAF01001578.1, from coordinate 1,265,367 downwards.
GTCAAATCCACATGAACTTTGATTATACTCAGAACTTACTTGTATACATCTAATTGTAAGCAATTAACAGAATAATTTTAGGATTTGCAAGTGATTATGTATGTAAATATAAATTCAAAATAAAATAAATTATGAAACATATTATAAGAAAGAGAAAAGGAACACAAACACATATTATAAGAAAGAGAAACAGAACACAAACACTTGAATAAGTGATTTGAAGGTTGATGCAAGATTATGAGATATGTTGGGTGTTCAGCCTATTAAAATTACTCTTGATACAATATTAATATTTTTTACTATTTGATATTATTTTATATATTACCTTCATCCTCTATTTTACTCTACTCATGATCCGTAATATGAAAAAAACCTAAATTATCTAATTTCACTCATGATCTATCATGAAACTACATCAAATAATTTGCATTAAGAGTAGAAATGTATATTTAAGGCTAAACAATGACATTTTATCCCTAGATATGGATTGTTTAGATATTTTTTCCCAGTTTTCAGAGTATAAATATTTTCCAATGCATAAACCATCATAACATTATATCCATACAGATGATCAGACCACAAACATGACAAAAGATTAAAAAAACAATATAAAAATAGCATTAAATAGATAATAAGAATTGTTATATCAAGAGTGTTTGGTTGCTGAACCCCAATAATGAGTGGTTTAGTCTTTCATTGTCATGAGAAGTTTACAATAAACAAAAGAGAACAACAATTGATGAAAGATAATGAAAGAAACTGATAGAAAAAGGGATATAAGCCAACTTTTGTAGAGTGAATTCTCCTCTTCTTTGTGTCTTGGATTTCTCTTTGACTTCTCATTATTTTTTGCTTCGTAATGCTCACCCTTTTAATTTTTGCCTTATTGTACTTTTTTTTATATTAGTAACGCTCTAAGCTCATATATGTGAGCTAAACCCAAATCCTCAAATTAATGTGTAATCCTGCAAATAAAATATAACTCATTATAAATCAATTAATTTTAGCATTTATTAGATAAAAGTTCAGACAAATTAAATTCTTATATTTTTAATAAAAAAGAAACATTAAGAGAAGGGAAAAAAGATAATTACAATGTAATTTAAATGTATAATTTACGTATAAATTGCAATCATGGATGATATAGACAACACAATTCTTATATTAAAATTTGATAATAGATTCTTAAAGAGTAAATGTTGTATAACATTTTAAATTTTTATTGAGTTATTTTCATATTTTAGATATTTTATTTAAATAAAATTACATATTTATAGTCTTAAATTAAAACATATAGCAACATTTTAATCAAAACTATGATTTATATAAATTATCTCAACTTTACATTACATGTAACTAATTAAAAGATTTTGTTTAGTTATTAAGAGGCAGCAAAGGAGGAGAAGGGCAAGAGCATAGCATCCAGAAGCAAGTTGGCAAAAGTCAAAGGCCAATAAGTGTGGAGGAGCAGTGGAAGCACCACTGTTAATTATTTATCAAAGACATAAATTAAAGCCATGAGAATTTACTCCAAAAAAAAAAGGGGGCAAAATTTTTTGTTGTATACTACTTTGATTTGATTAGGGGTTCAGATTTGACACCCTCGTGATCCATAAAGAGAGGGTCCATATCGATGACCTTTGCACTACATCACCAAAAAAGAAAAGCCTACTTTTGCAATTTATTGCAGCGATATGGTGCGACTTTTAAGACACAATGAGGGGAGAAGATAGAAGTAGTTTCACAGGTCAGAACGTGTCATTCCAAAAAGGTCATTTTCTGCGTCAGAACCACGCGTTTCCTACACCAACACGTATCATTGGGCCTCTCTTACCAGTAACATTTAATTCGATATATTACTCAATCAATTAACTTTTTTTTAATCTTTTAAGTAAATAAGCAAAATGTATTTATTTTGGACTTTTAAAAACTATAATTTTGAAAATAGTGAATCTTTTTAAAAGAATTACATTAAGTTTAGATTAAAAATATTATGGGAGCAACAAGATATTTTTACAAGATATTTTTTATATCTCTTTTTATAACAATTTATTTTATCTTTATATTTATTTTTCTTCTCGTTTTATCTCTCTTAATTAAAAAAAATTACCAAAGTTATTTCTCGTATATCTTTTGCTGGAAATAATATGAATAACATTACACTATATTATATATAATGTTATCGACCTTTCTCTGTGACACATGTATATTGCTGAATGATTAAAAATAAAATTTTCATCTTAAATTTTAGGCGATCGAAAAAGAGGGTCTGAGGGATGGGACGGGGATCTAAGAATAAGACCGAAAGAAATAATGGAACTCATGCATGGCCATGTCTCTTTGGGTATTGACATACACTTGGCACTTAGTAAAAAAAATATTCTTATGGCTAAAAACCAAGAGTTCAAGACCCATTTAATCAAATTTCCTTAAAGCGAAATCAGAATCAAATTATGCATGATTTGTTTGAAGAACTATTAATATTTATTTCAGGATAAGCATTGACAGGGGATGAATACTATACTAGCTATTTATGTTGACTTTCAAAGCTGCCAGCAATAACAGCAACGTGTCTATGCCACCTATCTTGAAATAGAAACATAGCATTCAATGTGATAGCGATACTTTTTAAGCTATTTCCTGTTGAAGACATATGAAGTGAGTTAGTCAACAGTGACAAATTATTTTCCTAGAAAAAGAAAAGGAAACAATGATATATTTGTATAAGTAATAGAAGCTTTAAGTAGGAAAAACAGGGGAAATCAAGGCATCAAACTGATGGGTGTCAGCCATGAAGTAAGTTTCATTACTCTTGTGCCGGGTAAGGTACTAATAGCCCATTAACAATCATATGTAAGCGTACGTTGTCCTACGCAAAATCAAATTAAAAATGTCCGTAGACACTTTGAACGAAAAGTTGAAACAAAACTTATTGATTACTGATTATTTAGTTTATCATAAGGTAAAGTCAAGTATGGGAAGCACATGCTGATTGCCAAAGCCTCCCTATTTTTCTTGTCATAGAGTTTAGGCGCGAGGATAGATGTAAGATTCAGAACTTATAAGCTTTCAGGCCGTAATTATTTCTTATTTTGAATTGTTGAACCGTAAAAGCGATACTTTTTCCTATAAAAATCTATGTCTCTAAATGTGTGTGATGTGCCAACGTGTAGGAGTGGCCAAGACTCAAGAGAGTTTTATGGTATGTAATTCATTCATGAAAGAAAATGAGTAAACAGTAAATTGATTTATTTTATGATTGTATGACAGAAGAGAAAATGCAAGAAAATAAATCATACCACTTACTTGATTTTATGTATATATTTATACATTTAATTCCAAGTTCAAAATTACTTTTGAATTACAGTAATTTTAAATAGTCTTAAGATTAGATAAAAAAAATGTTAAATTTTATTAGTAACTTTTTTAGAATAAAAAAATCTAAACATAACATACTTTATTAACTCAAATCAATTTTATTTAAAATCAATTTTAATTTATAAATTATTTATCCAAACATAGAAGAAAAGATTAAATGATTAGTATGTTAAAATTAAGGTTGAATTATCTTGTTAGTAATTAAGTTTGATCTTTTATGAAAATAATTTTTATTTAGATTTTATTTATTTATTTATCAAACTTTGAATTAATTTCAATATTATTTTTTTATGAATCAAACAATTAAGAAAGAAAGAAAAAATCAAGAGGCAGGGCACAATTATCAAGCGGAAGCCACGGATTGATCATTGAATGGAATATGGAGCGAGAGGTTAGAGATATTGTTGGAACAGGTTAGAGGTCTGCAAGGTATCATTTGTTTTGATTGATGTATGGAGGGTATGAAGGTTGATGATGAAGTGCGAAACTCAAACAAGAATAGTAACCAACCCATCAATATCAAAGTGGGGACAACAGTCACCAATCAATAGGCATGGTATAATAAAGGCGTAAAGGTGTCTGTGAAAAGGTATGGGGTGGTAGGCCTTTCTTTGAAATGTGAGGACAACACTCGTGAAAGGACACTCCTCAGTATTTCCAAGGCCCAAAACCCTTCTCTTCTGTACATATGCATGTGACCCGACCTAACACCAATGAGATGAGATCTCTAGTCAATTGAGAATGGAGAAGAAGGAGAACCCTTCTCTTCAACGTTTTTACTGTATTTTACTGCTACCATCAAATTACAATCACCGTACGTGTGGCATGGCATTTATAGGATCCAACACTTTTTATCCAATCTTTGTACTAATTAGAGTAATGTGTTTAGTTAGGTAAATGCGTGAGGTATAAAGTGTGAAGTATGAAGTTTGAAATATGAATTGGAGCAGTAATGGTGTGCAAATAGAAAGGGAACGCGTGGAGAGGTTTGTGGAACGTGGGATTGAGTCTGAAAAAAGGTATAATTTGGCAGTATATGATTAATAAATGCCAAGATGGTAGAATTCAGCGGATAGTTCGGCCGCGGCGCTCCACTCCCACCCCAGTCCTTTTTCTCACTTGCTTTTCTTTCCCCACGTAGCACCCTTATCTCTAGCATATATATCCACAAAATACGACCTAAATTTCACGTGAAATTTTACAAAATAGACACAAACTTCTTAAATATACTACTCATCAATCACCCTTCTTTCTAACCATTTAGACTCTCCTGTCTAATGTCTTATCTAAAAGAGCATTTATAAGTTGGTATGCGTTGGTTTTTCCTTTTTGTCTTTTTTGATAGAGAGAAAAAAACAATAGACATGTTTATTTGAGGGAAATTACAGAAGATAGATATCTATTTAGTATAAGGGAGAAAAATAAGATAAATATAAATAAATAAATCAAAGAGAGCAGAGGAGTGGGGAAAAAAATAGATATGAAATATTGTGAATTTTAGGGATATTTTGTTTTCTTTTAAAATATGAAAGAGAGAAAGAAAAAAAAACCTGATTATTAGCAATGAAAATCTTTCTTCTTTTTTCCAAAAACAAACAATTGTTTATATTGAAAATAGAAATCATTCCATTATTATATACATATACAATCGATATTGGAAAAAAAACATAATTAATACTCCCTCTGTCTATATCTATATGATATTGTCAATAATTTTTTTATTATTATAAGACTTCATTTTATTT
>PYAF01001578.1:1239121-1255053 GCA_007407185.1 Glycine tomentella | reverse complement strand
ATGAAAATTAATTTTAAAAAATAAAAATAGAAAATAAACACTCAAAGTAACCACCACCTAATAAATTACATCCATTCAAGTTTTTCTAAAAAAAATTGAAATTCTATTTTTTTATTAAAGATGTAATTAAGGATTTTTATTTATGTTTAACTTAACTAAAAGTAAATATGAAAATATCCTTTTTAATATCGCGTATTAGAACTCTTTTTTATTATATGTCTATATCTTTTTTATTACTATGTTATGATACGAAATGTTCACAATTCTATCTTTAATAATAAAATTCTTTTCTTTTAAGTCATAATCACATTTCATATTTTCTCATCTACAAAATTTGAATTTAAAACTTTATTTAAAAATTAAATCCAATATCTCGCTGACTTAACAATTTGTTAGATCATTATATACCTATTTAAGCACGTAATAATATATATAAAAAAAACATATTATTTCTTGCGTACTTGTAGTTGTTGTGATCTTATAGAACCCTCAAAACGGGATACGCTGACTTTTGAAGCCATATGGCCTACGGGGCAACGCCGACATCACGTGGGCTGTTCATAAATGGTGATTTTCTACGGCCATTTCATTTGCAGAATTGCAGGTAGGTTTCTAACATCAAAATTAGCTGAGTAGTTATCAATGCCTAATGCCTTATTAATGCATTATAAACTGTCTCCTTTGGTCAATGGGTAACTTAGTTACGGTAACTATATATACTTACTATCTATTATAATTTTTATATGTTTATTAAATCTTCTTACTGATCATCTTAACATACTAGAAAACAAAAATTGAATTTATAAGTTTTCTATTTAATATTGGTCGAAATAATGCTCAAGTCCAAATCAATAAACCCTCAAATCGAGCACCATTATAAACTTATGAACCACATATAGTGAATCATCTATTTACTCCATAGAATTGTAAACATCCATCAAATTAATCTTTAAAATTAATAAAATGATAAAATGGTTCATGAAATTATAAATCATTAATCAATTTAGTATCTTTGTTAGTTAAGTTTATATATCTTTATTAGAAACCGGCACGCTAAGTGTATGAATTATAAGTTATAACGAACTAGGTGCACGTGTGATTGTCAAATTATATGAACAAAAAATGTCCATTCCTTAATATAATCAATAGAGAATGAGCAATATTGACCATTAGATGAATAAAACCATGACTATGTATAGAGCTTCTCAATCAATTTGCTATGGAATTAAGAGAGATAATGGCTCAGTAAGTAGTTACAATGGTGGTATTGTAGGTATTTTGGAGTGAGATGGAGGTCTGGATTCTGAGATATATGAGGTCTTAATGGTGGTGATTGGTGGTTGCGAAATTACAATGGTCTTCATGATGTTGATGAGGAAGGTGATAGATGGAGTTGAATGCATGTCCTTCAACGTGGAGGATGTATATTTGGTAGTGGTTATCAAGTACTATCATGGTTGTCCGAAAATGGAAAGAAAAGACAGAGAGGATTAAGGAGTTAAAAAGTAACAAAATAATTGTATTTAAAGAGACTTAAACAAAATTTGTATAAAATAATGTGTTATGAATTGTTGGTCAAATAGAATGTTGAGGTGCAAATTTGAATTTGTTAACAACTTAATAGTTAACAATATAGGATAACAACAAATACTAATTAAAAAAAGGAATTAATATGATAACAACTATTTTGAAAGATTAAAACAAAACTCTTCGTAAAATCAGATATGGATCAAGGAATATATTAAAGAGGGTCAATTTTTTTATATAATTATTTAAATATTTAAGTTTTAAGTAAAAATTAGAGATATGATTTATTCCTAAAAAAATTAAGTAAAAATTAACTCAAAACGTATTTTTCTTATATATTTTCCTTGATTAATATTTTTAATCTTTTTTATATATACACACAAGATCCTTACAAAAAAGGAGAACAAGATCTCTGCTTAGTCCCATGGGATCTGTCAATGCGTATAACATAGATATTATATATATATATATATATATATATATATATATAATTATAAGAAAATTACTCTTGCAAATTCTTCAAATCTAAATTCAAATTATCTAAAATCAATGTTATTAAATGCTTAGGAAAACCCACAATAAACAGAGGCTCCTGCTATTTACATTTCATTTTTTCTAAGTACACCCTACACTTTTGCTTAAAGAAGTACACCCTTTTACTTTTTGGAAATATTTTTAGAGAATTACATATACTTATTCTAGAAATGTATCGCAAAAACTATGATTCATAGTTAATGAGTTATACTTTTGGGATAAATATATATTTTTTTTAATAAATATCACTTAAGAATTAAGATGGATGACAAGAAATATATAAAAAAAAGATGATAAACACTTATCTTATACACATGTTTGTTAGTCTTACTTTTATCATATTGTTAGTGTTTTCTAAATCTTATCTAAAATCTTATTTCCATCTTATTTTTATTTTTCTTTAAACCCTAATTTTAACTTCACCGTATATTCATTATATAATACTGCGTTTTCACCATTGTTATACAATAGTTTGTGTTTTTCTTCATGTGGAATTGCATTTCAAGGTAGGTACATTACTAACTTTATATATTACACACCTTATTTACAAAGCAAAGCTTTTGACAGTAGTTTATTTTCTTTAAGTGTGTTCATTCATTTTCTAATCCAAGTCTATGTCAACAGTTTAGTGCCACATAAAGTTAGTGATGAACATACCTTTAAATGCTTTGTCACATGAATAAAAACGCAAAATATTTTATAATAATGATGAAAATGCAGTATTATACAATAAATATATGGTGTAAATAGTTTAAAATTCCGATTTAAAGATCACGAATGATAAGATAAAAATAAGACTAACAAGCATGAATATAAGATAAATGTTTATAATTTTTATTTATTTATTGTTAACCATCTTAATTCTTAGGTGATATTTTAGTGAAAAACATATACATATTCTGGAAGTTTATCTTTGAAAGTATGAATCATAGTGCGGGAGATATATTTCTGGAATAGGTATATGTAATTTCTAAAATACATTTTCAAAAAGCAAAAAGGTGTATTTCTTTAAGAAAAAGGGTATAATGGGTCATTGATAGGTAGAAAGTGGGATATGAGAGTGTACTTAGGAAAAAGGGAAGCGTAAACAGAAAGAGCCTAAATTGATAGTGCATGATAGAGATCCCTCGTGTATAACTGGTTCCCAACATAATGGGTTGGACTTGGTTGCCTGTCACATATGAATGTCAGTATATACCCCTGGTCCGCCATTCTTCAGTATCTATCAAAATTTGATCATTAAAATGATAAACGGTATTGTTATTGGCACTGCCTACATCATGGATGCCTTTTAATTGTATTTCCAAAGTTTTTCTTCGACCAAAACACAATAGAAACATATTTTCGAATAAATGAGAGTGAAAAAAATAGAGACATGATTCTGTTGTAAATTTGTTTAACCAAATCATATTTTCATTGCAAATATTTGAGATGAAAAAATTAAAAATAATGAAATACGATGTTGTTATACAACATAATTATATTTTCATTAATTTTACTTTTTTCACCCACAAAATGTGCAACGGAAATAAAACTTTGATTTTGTAAGAAGAAACTAAAAGAGAGTTTAGTTTGATTACGATTGCAAATAGAAGCAACTGCCTTTGCGTAACTTTTTAAAAATCCGTTTGCTTTTTTTTTTATTATTATTAATTTCTATTTTCAGAAGAAAATATTATGGTCGAAGTTTTACCGCTAAATATGAGATTATAAAATCATATTTCTGGCTTTACAAAAATAGTAAAGTGCATTCCCCTAACTAGTGGTAGGAAAATTTTGTAATCGTTCTAAATTAATCCTACTAGCACTATATACGTCCGTACGGATATTGAAGCTAAAAGCTTTCAGATAAATATACCGATCCTAACAATACAAGACAAGTTGGAAAAATTAGAGGTAAAAAGAGAGAATGAAATTGGAAACAAAAGAAAGGAGGAAAGAAGCAAATAAAATAAAGTAAGCAAAAGGTTGAATATAGGGAACGATCAAGTTGTGGTGTTGAGTGGGATGACTATGACACTGATGTTGTCTTTGCTTCCACGAGCCATAGCCAACTCTGCCAACAACGCTGCAGCTTCTGTTGCATAGCTTATAGTGGAGTCCTCTTTTAAATTCCTTCTCATTTTCCCATGGAGGCAACCTCGTACAACCTCACAAACAAACTTGTTAGACACTACATCCCACAGCCCGTCACTCGCCACTACCACAAACTCATCTGACTCTGTTCGTGCGTACACCTTGGTCTCTGGTTGTGAAATCACAAAAGGCTTCATGCAGTGATCCCCTGCATATATATATATATTGTGTAAAATCCTCCCTTACTTTTTTTACAGATAATCTTTTTACTCTTTAATCACATATCTGTAAAACTAACTAGATTCTCAGAATTTTACATAAACGAATCAATTCATTTGGTAAAAACAATGCTAATACATTGAAAAAAGAGAATGTGTCATTTGCCAGAGAACTGGTATGAATATCATAATGCATGATTATTCAAGAGGAGATTCACAACAAATGGTGTGTGATTCGAAACTCTTTGTATTTCATCTAATTTTTTTTCGTAACATGTAACTAAATTAATAATATATGACACAGAGATTGATGGAGAGTGGAATTATGTAACAAAAGAAAAAAAGAAACATGAATGATGCATGAGTTTGATGTGTGTGTCGGTAGAAGCAAAGTACCGATGGATCTGGAAGTAGCAAGTACTCCCAAAACACGATTTCCGTTCCAATTAATGACTCTCCCACCTGCCGCTTCTATCCTCTCTTTTTCGTCTGGACGATCAGGCTGATACAAGGAAAGAAAACCCGTGTTACGTTCCGTGACGCCAAAACTATTGACTGACATGCAATAAGTAAATTAATACAGTATCACCTTATGGTCACGTGAAAGTGGCACAGCTACACCGCCACGGCACAACACCGCTCTCGAGTCTCCACAATTGGCCACCACAATCTCCTCCTTTCCGACCACCACCACGGCCGCCGTCGATCCCATGGTGTTTCCGCCGCCATCATCATGTTCCTCACCAACTCCAATTTCCTTGTCCATCTTCATGAAACACGAACTCATGACCTGACACCAATCCAAGCCTTTGTCTCCTGCTCTCTCCCTAACTTCCTCCGCCAGCAACAAGTGCAGCCTGTCGCGGCAAGCGTTGGCCACAAAGGTCCCTCCGTGCCCGTCGTAAACCGCGAAGAAATCGTAACTCTCACAGCGTTGTTCCGCCGCCACCAAACCGGGAATCACCTTCACCGCGTCCTCCATCACGCGCCGCCTCCCTATCACGGATATGAAGCCGTGTGATGCGGCGGGCTTAGTGTAGCGGTTGTCGTCGTGTTCTTCCATGGTGGGAACCACAGTGACTTCGCAAGGACGATTTCTCTTCTTTCGGTAGTTATCGTAACATCGTTCGATTTCTTTATCTTTAGATTTGATATTATGATCGGTGGTGGTGGCACTCTTCGTGGAATGCATCTTGCTACAACTGCTTGGATCTGTGTCCGTTATCACTGTTTGAAAACCTGCATGCGTTTACCGGAATCTCTGTGATCACGTATGGGCATTTTCATGGTATCACGAAGCGCGCCCCGGCTTCTTTTTTTACTTTTTGTTTTGTTTTCGATTTTCTCAGTTACATTTCAGAGGAAACTTATTCTATTTAACTTTGGCTTGCTTTTTTATACCATCCCACGCTCGCCAAAGCTGAACGGATTCGGAGGAAAGTCAAATCTGGATCGTACACGTGTGCTTCGAAGTTGGATTATACGAGGAAAACGTGGACGGATAAGATTTCTTATGTTCATACGTGGCGCCTTGGCTTTGCTTTTGGTGGGACGTACTTGGTTAATTACTCCATCGATGGTGAGATTGCGTGATGAAAATAGTCTTTTACAAATTAGTTTCATTTTTAAATTGAATATAATGCCGGTATTCATTTATCAGATGGTTACGAAAATAAAATAGGTTATGATTTTATCAAAGAAAGTTAGAGTCTTAGTTTATCAAAAAATAATATAAAAATTTAAGGATAAAATATTTTGGAATCATGTAAAATTTTAAAAATATTAATTTGATTCTCATAAAATATTATATATTAATTTAATACTCATAAAAATAAAAATTATTTAATTTATTTATAATTAAATTTCAGTGTAACTTTATTAATCATGTCAAATCACAGTATAGCACAGAATTATTATTAAGAAGCATAAAAAATATGTTTATTTTTATTGAAATTAAATTAATAAAAATTATACATGAATTCTAAAGATATTTTATCCAAAAAAAAAAATTAACTAGTTCATAGAACCAGTGGATTGGGCGATTGGGCTCGAATTTCATAAGAAACATGTATGGGAATTTGAGGACAAAATAGAAAGGCAGATGAAATGAATAAAGACTAATAAATAAATTGAATAGAATGGGGGATGTTTTAGACAGAAGGACGGTGGTAAGTAAGTTGCATGTCTGGTTTGAGGGATTGCAGTTAGGAATAGGAATATAGGCGGTAACATGAAAATGGTGTAAACGTGGCCATTTCATTGGGAGACTGCTTCTGCACCGTTGACAACATCATAGCCACACTTATCCAACACGTGTCCAAGGAATTTAGGGCATGCAGCATCCTTATTCTTCCAGAAAACCTTCTTTTCTGATTTTATATATCAAAATATCTCGCTACTCTCATATTTATAATTGTTCAAGGTTAATGAATGTAAATAAAAATAAAATATTGTCATATTTTTAGCATAATAACATTATTATTATTATGGTCACTGTTTTGCATATAACATGGGTAATTATTACAAAACATTTATTTTTACTTTTTTAACCAAATATAAAGATTCAAAATAAATGTTGGGTTAAATTAAATTAAATCACATTTTAAAAAAATAAAGTATCTTAATTTAAGTTTATATATATTTTAGATCTTTCAATATATAAATTATATTGATATTTTTACATAAATTGACCAGATTGATAAGACTCAAAACAGTCAACACCATGAGCTTATCTATTAGATGAGTCATCGATGCATACATTCGGGATTTGCATACATCAGAACTGCATTCATTTGTATAAACGCTTGAGGAAGGAAAGCTATACAATTGCCGCTTCAATAATACAGACGATCATCAGCTGTCAATGCCCATGAAAATTTTATCAGAAAAATATTTTCGACTACATGATTATTTTCTCCATTATTTTAGAATAATTGTTAGAAATTAATTCAAATACACTTATTGTATTATCATATTACAAATTTTTAAGCATTCTTTCCGATAATTTTGCATCAGGCCTCCTATATGTTAAAGCTCCATTTCTTGCTTTCATGGGTTAGGAAATTGAGAACTTCAATCAAGATTTATTTTTAAGGTTTAGTTTAATATAATTCCCTATTTTTTATTTAGTATTTCTAATTTATTATGGCCAGGCGTTGGCTTTCAGAATTTAAGATAAAAAATGTTTAATAGAGAGGGATATGATTGGCCATTTGGCAAAGAAATAAAAGAGTCATGTGGAGTTGAAGCTGGAGAAATTCAGCCCCAGCCTACATAGCTAGGAATTTTCAACAATCTTTTAATCCTGTTCTTCTCAACTGTTGTGCCCAAGAATCTCATTCTCAGTTATCACAATAATAATATTTTTTTATTGTTTTATTAAATTATTTGATATTCTAGAAAATATTTATTAATATTTTGTTTAATTATTTAAGAATTATTTTTCAAATAAATCCGCTCCAAGAATCCGTGCATTGACTTTGTTTGATTGACTTGGGATGTTGGTATTGAAAATGTAAAGGATGTCTTAGAAGTTAGAACTCGTGGGTGGTTAATAGATGCTTAATTTGGTAAAGTCTAACATAAAGTTATCATTTTTTAGGGACATCAGGGAAGTAGTCATTTTGATTATATAATATATTATTAAAATAATAGACGGTTCAGATTTGTCATTGATTACCAGATGAGTCTTTTTTTAAAATATATTTTTGATTTATTTTTACAATGATAATTAAAGAATTTATTTTCGTTTAAATAGAAGAAAAAATCGTGTAAAATAACAAACCGTACAGTTCAGACGAAGACTCAAACTCGTTTGGCGGTGCCGACGACTCCAATTTCTCCTCTGACAAAGTCCACGAAAGTCTCAAGATAAATAATATTTTTAATATAATAAATTTGTATTTTTTTCCTTTTTATTTTTTTCCCCAGTCATCAACCTATGATTTTCGCTGGTGCCGACACTGGCATAGGTGGAGCTGGTGGTGGTGATTCTGGACTGCGAGATTGCTTTTATGGTGCCAATCAGTTAATGCCAAACTCAAACAAATGAGATTGCTATTGGGGAAGGGGCTTGGAAGAAGATTCGAATGTTACAAAATCTCATTCTAACATTAACACTGGTAAAAAAAACATCTATTCAAGTAGAAATACACGACACGGGAAACCATTTTCAAGTAATCCTCATAAAATGAATTCACATGCTAAAAGCATCTTATGATGTATTATGTGCAATATAGCAGGAGATTATTCAGAAATGGAAAATCGCCTCGTTGAACCAATACAGTAGGGGATTCTTTGCGTTTTATTTTAAAATATAATAAATTAGTCTTTGTTGTCTTTTTTATTATTTTTTTCCCGGTCATCAACCTTTTATTTTCGGACACTTTGCTACCTCACCTGTGAACGCTTGCTTTTTGGACTTCATATTAGAATTCACTGCTTAATTTGCATGAGCATGAGCATCAGCATTATTCAAGGGTGAATTCTAATATGAAGTTCAAAAGCACGGATTCACTGGTGAGGAAGTAATATAACTTGTTATGATAGGTATTTTTACCGGAAGAAAAAAATAACATTTATCATTTCAAAACGGCACCACCACGCGTCTCTCCTAATTTTTCTTTTCCAGATGAAACGACACCACCACCATCGTGACCTTCACCTGTCGTCACCAACTCATCACATATGTTGCCCTCCATCGTCTTCGATCACTCCTCCCTGGTCAAGCTCGCAGACTTCAGCCACCGCCTCCCCCTCCCCTCGCATCATTGACCACTTCGTCCGCCACCTCTGCCGCCTAATCGTCGCCCTCGACTCTACCATCACAAGAAGGTCTTTTCCCTTTTGTTGCGCTTCGTCCTCTCCGACCACTTCTTCATCGATGACTACGACAACGGTGACTACTGCTTCTCCGTCTCCTCGTTGGCGATAACTCTAATCCTACCACCACCATGCCAACAACCTCCATGCGTCACTGCCCCTGCTGCTTTTGCTTATGGTAAATTTGTATCTGCAGCCGTCTCCCCATATACTAACTTATGGTGGCTGGTCTTGCCGGTATCAACAACAAGAAAAAAACAACCAAATGGAAACAACAATTAACTATGGCTCTTGACCCAGACAACGTCCTAGGCGTCGGGGAGTTCGTAGCAACAAGGAGAAAGACAGAGAAGGGGGAGCAACATCTTATTCTCTTCGTGAAAACGTCCAGATCGGAGAAGCATTCGGAACGGAGTCCGCATTCATTTCGTTCACATTTTTTTTTGCAGAAAAAATGAAAAAAAATATATTAAAAATTACCTGCTAATGCAATTGCCTTTCTTAAATCTCAACATTAAATATTTTATTAATATATCCTACAATTACTTTTATGGCTTCATGGGGTCTAACTCAAAACAAACAACTTCATATTAGAATTCACCTTGTTCAGTATAGCCCATTGTACCAATCAAGCAGGTCAAACATGCCCCATTTTATAGGTTGCCATTGAGTAGCACAGTTCGACCCTAATATTATGGATTCTTCGAGTGAGTCTGTCGGACGAGACTCAAATGGTCGACTCTAGTGAAAGTGTATATAAAAGTAGCAGTGTATTTTAGTTCAATATTTTTTTATAAAAAAAAAAATATATACATAGACTACCGCAAGTGTGAAGAGAATCGATATAGAAAGTATTAATTTTTTATTGGTTCGAATTGTAACCTATTTAGAAAATAACTTTATATTTCAGTTCTGGATTAATTTAAAATACTTGCATACTATGTTGATTGATTCTACATTTCGTACTACTATATTCTTGCCTTCGAGGATTATTCTTCTCAAATAACGTCAAAGAGACAGAACATTTCAAACTCAGTTCGTGCATGATGGATGATGATTCAGTCATGACATTTGCATGTGTAACTGTAGGCATGAAAATTCTGAATATGAGTGGCATTAGAGTTAGCTCTGCTGGACACACACACACACACACACAATAATATCAAGCTTCCAACTTCCACAATAATATCAAGCTTCCAACTTCCAATAGCACAGACACTAATCTCTCGGATACTTATCTCACGTACAGGCGTATCATCGATGTGCATCTATCAGGTCAAATTTACGTAGTATTGATTCAGAGTTTATCTAGAAACAGTTGAAAAAGAAGGAATCATATTTTAAAATGTAAAAATTACAGATTTACAGTTAATTATTAGTTTCTTAAAATTATATTTAGATGTGAAGTCAAACATATACTAAAAAATGTAGATTTGCTCTATATTCTAGTGGGACCCACATTCGGATTTTTCTAAATTTTTTTATCCATTAAAATCAAATATAAATACCAGACTATTTTCTAAATGAATTAGAAAAGAGGTGCCCTTTCTTTTTTAAAAATTATATTGAGAAATATTAGGCTTCATATGTTTAAATTTTCATCAATTCTCTTAACTGTTCTTCAATAAGCCATCAGATTGAAGTCTTGGTTCCATGTTTCATTTGGAATAAAACGTACCTATTCGCAAACATTTCAATAGCAACCAACGGTGGTGTTGAGAATTGCAACCTCGTGCAAATTTTTCTTTGAACTTCAATGGGTCCTGTTACACAGGACATTTATAGGTTCAATTCAGTTTACCTTTTGACAATTTTTCAGCTAGAAGTGCTTGATTACAAAATATACATCATAAATTTGTAGGTGTTTGAGAAAAGCTAAAAGAAAAATACTTAAAAAAAGGAGTGCTGTAAGTTTAAAAATAGTTTTATATTTCATGTCTGCAGTTGAACAAAAGCTATGCATGGCATATTATCAGCCATTTCTAAATAACTATATATGTAAAAATGATTCATGGATACTCTAATACACCTAGAGATAGAAAAAGAGGAGAGACAACTTAGATATGTCCGGTATAATAGATAATATGACGTAAAAAAAAAAGAAATCGAAATAAATGATGAGGCATTAGTACTATTGACGTATCCATATGTAACTACTCAGCGTATATACAGTCACCAAAAGGAAACAATTGAACGGAGACAAACACTATCACATACAGAAAATAAATTATCTCCATGGCATTGACTCCCAAATCAGGTCTCAGGCACTGGGTTTACTTCCTTTCTTATACATGTTGTCAATGGCATTCTGTGCACAAAATAAAAATGCTGCAGTCAGTACTAGAAAATTAGATTTGAACGCAACGCAAAAGCACAGAAATTCACGCTCGTAACTAACAAGAGGCTAACCCACACAATTCATTTCTACAACGGGCCTTCACAGATACACACGAACATGCATTTTTCCAATACACGTTTGCATGTTTATTTAAACAAACACAGAAGACATTCAAAATTGCATAGGATTCAGCTACCGTGTGGAGTGGTCTGATTTCACATCTGCTAGTACATAACTACGTATAAACATCTGAGCAGAAGCATTGTATTTGTGTGTGTGTGTGGAGTGTGGACATAAATTCTGAGTTTAGATGAAAATATCTTGGCAACTTGGCCATGCATATGTGATAGTTTAAGTGGTCACGACTACAAATGCATGTTCCAGATCTGCTCCTCACATAAATTGGGAACAATATGATTGTTTATTTGTGTGCCCTTTCCCATTTTTAATCAATGATATTAAAGTATTAGTAGATAGGCTAAACCAACATCTATCTTGCACAACTATACTAGACATTCCATTGCCAGGTCAACAAACACTATACAACCAACCACAAGACCATATTGATTTTGATCACACTGACTAGTGGCCAATACATTCAACGAAATATATGACTGAGATTTCCCAACCTTTTTATTTGTTGTTCAGTAGTGAGGAAACAAAGGAGGAGAAGGAGGAGGAGGAGGAGGAGGAAAAGGGGGGGGGGGGGGGGCAATAACATTCCACTTTAAGACCTATTCTATTCAATCTGAAGTGAAATGAAATCCTGAGAGTTTGACAAATTGTACCTGATAGTATTTAAGCAACTGTGGCCTCTTCTTCTTGTATGTTGGAGTGATAAGGTCACGTTCCATGTCAAATGGAATTGGGTCAAGGTGAACTGCTTTTATAAACTCAAAACCTTTCAACTGCCAAATACATCACCATCCCACAAAGCTTCAGGAAATGTACTTGTACAAACACGTTTAAATATAGGATAAGATCATTTAAAACCAGTGCAAGACCAGACAAAATATTTCATGTTAATATTATTGCCAAAAACAGTTATTGTTTATTTGAAAAGTATATTGTATGTGAATTAAAAGAATCTTGATTGTTTTAGAAAACAAATGTAGAGTGATGTGAAATTTTATCAAGATACACACCTACATATACTCCAAATATAAAAAATTAGAATAATGAAAAGCAAAGTAAACTAAGTAAAAAAAAAAAAAAAACCTTCTTTTCCTTCGCAATCTTTGAGAGCTCTTCAAGTATGTAACTTTTTGCTCGAGCATCTTCACAGAGAGAATTGAAGTCCATGGATACACCATTTTCTTGGGCCCAATGTTCAAGTGCTTGCTTACTGGGGTTAACAACAGCTACAAGGAAGGCCTCGAAACTGTTTCCATAAACCCATATCTGAAATAGAGAACGCAAAACATTGTCAGCTCATAAAGTGAAGCTTATTTAAAAATTTGTTTCTATTTTTGCACTGGACTAAACCTTTTGACATCATCATTCATTTTTGGCGTGGATGTTAGAACAAATAGTTGTACAGATACATGCCACAGGAATGGTCTTAGCTCTTGAACAAATGATGATACTGAACTACAGAATGTGAACATTCACTAAATCACTAATATAGATCAACATGCACCAATACTGGGGAACATAGGACTATGGCCAACATACATGTGCACATGCTGATGTGAAAATTTCTATATTGTTAAAGAATAATATGTCCTACAAGAAGCAAATGCAATTTGGATGTGTTTGGGGATGAAAGGTTAATATCCAAGCCTAAAAGTAGGTGTGCCTGCATAAACTAAAGCAAACTGGGGATCATTCTGCTGCCTGTTTAGTTTGTTTGAACTTCATAATAAAAAATATCAAGCTCAACCAAGGGATTAGTCACCCACAATTGGTCCCATTTGTCTCAGTTTTGTAATTCTCTCATGAACCACTCAGTTCATCAGCTCTAGTAGTATATGAGTAACATTTTCTGATCTTCTAGATATTTTTCCAACTTGATTTTGGTAATAAATTTACTACAAGTTAGGACACCAAAACCATTGGAAGGAATAGGATTCTCAGGAGTCAGGACATACAGAGTCAATAGAAGAAACTTGACCGTAAATATTCTCCAGGTTTTCGACAGCAACATATTCTCCTTGTGAAAGCTTAAATATATTCTTCTTACGATCAATAATTTTCATGCTTCCATTAGGTTGCCACTCTCCAATATCCCCTGTTGAATATATGATTTGTGAATAAAAGGAAAATTGTGACCCAACCCAACAGCTAATATAAGAATATAAACCTCAATTTTGGAAAACATAAATGAAATAACCTGTATGGAACCATTCACCAATCAGAACCTCTTTTGTGAGGTCTTCACGTTTGTAGTACCCTGCAAACAAGGTTTTTCCCTTTACACAAATTTCTCCTCTTGGTGTACTTGCTAGGGCATCATATCCCATTTCAGGAACAGATTCCAGGCACACATCCACATTTGGTACAGGAGGGCCCACTGTTCCAAGCATTTCTATTTCATTTGGTAATGAGACAAAGGTTCCCGCACAGGTTTCAGTCAGACCTATTTTCATTTTAACAGAAGCACATCAAGGCCATAATCTAGTATACGGACCATAAAGATGTCTACAATATCTTATGCATATATACACAGAATTAGAGTGACAAGACATCAGAATAACTTTCATGTATATTTCAGTCAGACATAATTTGTATTTATATTTATAAGAAATAAATCTAGAAGTATTAGCTAATTGCCATTTCCCTAATCAATTTAATCAAGAACAATTTTAGACCCATATAATTACCATTCAAAATCCAAAACTAGAATGTATAATATAAACATAAAAGTAGATTCTACTGTGTGCGCATGTTTGCACGTAAACTAATTACTTACACAAACTACCACTAATTAAACCTCCGCTAAGAAATATTTGAAAAGTCCTAGTACAACTTCAGATGTGTGAAAGTCCTAGTACATCTAGTTAGTTTCAAACCAATTTTTGGTTTTCTTTTTATATCCTGTGACTAAAATATCAAATAAGAACTTGTTTGTTAAATTTTAAGTGATTATGAGAAACACAATTTTAAAACTGGCTGCATTCTACCTAGTTTTCTTTTGAACTGTTACAGATACTCTTTAGAAATATTATAAGATCTGCAATTCTCAGATTAAAATACTACTATTTTCTTTTATAAAAAAATAATTTCAACTATGAGCATATATATGTTCACATGGAAATAGAATTAGCTCCAGATTCTAATCTGTCTTTCTTTTTCACTTTTGAAAATAATAATAACCAATTGTAAAACAAAAATAGTTTAGTTTAATAGGCATATCTAAAATGGGAGTATTTACAATTTGTTTAATAATATGATTTTAACAAAAATGATAGCATGGTGTAAGTTTTATTTTCATATTTAAAAAGAGCATACCATATCCCTGTAGGACATGAGCACAAGTCACCACCCGTAAGTAACCTTCCACATGTGCAGATAAAGGTGCTGCTCCAGACAAAATAAGACGTACTCTACCCCCTAAACCTAGCTTCACCTGATCAAGTAGTAAAATTGTGATTAGTAAAAAAACCTGTCATACCAAGGGGCTGGGAAGTTCAAATTTTATAAATTTTAAAACCTTGTCAAACACAATTTTATCAAGAAGTGGAGATGCCTCTCCATGTCTAAGCCCTTTCTTCATGTTATTAAGCTTACTGCAATCAAATTTCAAAATTTGCATTATTAGAATATTGCAGAGCTGATTACCAAAAATAAAAAATAAAAAGAATATTCAAGTGCCTAATGAGAGGCCACCAGTGATTTATATACAAGTACAAGCTAATAAAAATTCATATTAATCTAATATGAATTTGTAAGTGAATTCATATGGGAACAATCTTAGTTCCCTAATATCTTACAGAGGATTCATGACAGATCATTGCAGGTTTGTCATGATTTCACCTATACTCAAGTCAAGAAACTATTTAAAAAAGCAGCACTTACTATGAATAAGCAAAGTTGAATAATGTCTTCTTCAAGAAGCCCCCAGAAGAAATCTTCTGTGTCAAACCTGTATATCAGATGGGGGTTGAGAGTCGATGCATTTTTTTCCCAGTTGGGAAGGGGGAGGAAGAAAAATGAAAAAAGAAAAGTAAGAAAAATGCTACTCCAATGATCAATAAATAATTTGCAGAGTAGCTTTGTCATACTGAAATCATAATTTTACCATCAAAATTATATGATTATGGAAAGATCATCAAACTGTCAACAATCATGAGTTTACCTGAGTACACTCTATCAAGCACACGGGGAACAGCACAGAAAATAGTTGGTTTTAGTTCCCCAACATCTTCAATTAACAATTTGACATCCTACAGCCATTGAGTAAATGATGATCATATTCC
>PYAF01001578.1:1212107-1239021 GCA_007407185.1 Glycine tomentella | reverse complement strand
AGTAGTGAAACAAAACGACATACTTGTTCATTTACACTCTCCAACAGTCGCTTAACCCCAGCTAAGAGAGTAATAATACTCTCATTTGATATCAACACTCCCTTGGGGTCACCAGTAGTTCCACTAGTATACATTATTGTACAGATGTCACTCCTTTTCTTAATAGGAAGATCAAAACTCTGATTTTGACCCTGTGGCAGATATTAAAAATTGAATTAGGAATCGGAACAACAAAATATCCAAAGAAGCAAAAGACATATTTACTTCCTAGAGGTCATGACTGAAATTAACCTCAAAAAAATAAATTCCAATGTATATGTATCTGCATAAATTGTCAAACCAAACAATCCCCAAGTTTCCATTTATAAGATATCATCCTTATTTTTTCATTTCCAATGCACAAAAAAGTTATATTAATTAATTGTTTTCCACATATGCCACTATTTTACCAACTGCAGGTGGATCAAGCTTGTGATACATCTTTTCTGTCTAGAAATTACAGATAATGCCAAGTATATACAACTTGTGGATAAAGTGTAATAGTACTTGAAATGAATAACCCACCACTTGTAAGAATTCATCCCACGAATATATTGCCAACCCAGAAGTTTCAACTTCTTGCTTTTGTTCAGGGGTAACCTTTCCGAAGCTTACAATTGCTGAAACAAAGACATAAAAATGAATGCTTCTTTCTGAAGCATAAGCATTTTAGGAAAGAAAGGAGAGAATCAACAAAACTAACTCTTGAGATACTTTGTTGCATTTGGAAATGTCTTCAATAGCTGAAAAGTTTCAAAAACAAATATATGGGTAAGACTGACTATTTACAAAAGAATGTACACAAATCTCAAATTCTTCCTAACAATTAAACTGCTATAAAACAGTGTGTTTTGAAGGAGAACCTCAGGTATCTTCTTTTCTTCTGCAAATGCAATTGAGACCTCTGCATGGCATATAATAAACTCTATAGCCCCAGCACCTATGTCATATGAATGAGAGTGTCAAAGCAAATGATAAATATAAGTTTAATTTGAAAAATGAATATTTGTACAATGAGATATTCTCCCAGTACCATGCAGCATTTGAGTTTACTGCATGGCAGTTAACTTCAAAAAACTTATCATTGTTAGAAAAGTTCTCACAATTTTAGGTAAGTGACAGGTTTTAGTGTAAGTTATTTACTTGCATTATTTTCCAAAAGGACTTTGTTCGTAAATTAGGTGAGAATTTCAATAGGATACAGATTAGTGAACTAACTTATTTGTTGAGAAAAATTATAAAATAAAAATAAAAAATAAAAAAGTCACAAAAGTTCTCAATAGATGTTTGAATTTAGCACTTAACATAATTTTTCAAAAAGATGTACATTAAACAGGTAAGTTTTTCAAAAGTTCATAAAGTAGTGAACTTATTATTTGGTGGTAAAAGTTACTTGAAAATGTCACATGGCCATAAATGTTGTAACTTTTCACACAACATTAAAGCTTTTGAGACTATTGTCCCTTGATAGTAGCAACTCTTGTGTACAACAGATATGGAAAGCAAGTTTGATTGCAATTGAGTATATAACCGTCACCATGTTGTAGAAACATTTTAATGAAGCTGTGAACATACCCAAGGTATCATATAAAGGAACACAATAAAGTCCGTGAGCATTGCAAGCCTGCAATTATTTGCCAATATGTTAAAAACCATCAAGTGGAAGAAGCTAGTTCGGCAACATTATTGTTAGGTGAGCAGGGATACCCATCACCGGCACAACATAAGAATAGAGCAACAATTGAAAAAAGTGAAACTCTCTGCAGAGAGTAGATATTCAATATAAGAAACAAAGCTTCAATCAAGAAATATCTTATTCTCCTTTAAGCTCAATAAGGACTACAAAAATCCAACTACCTAAGAAACAATACAGTAGACATAGAAATAACAATAAATACTAAGCACAAAATAGAAGCAAACATCAACATATCAACATCTAAATAATACAATAGAAACCTCCAACATATAGAGTGAGCAGAAAAATTAAGATGGAAAAAACTCGGAAGAAAACAGGGAAAACAAATTTAAAATACAATGTACCTGCATGCTCATAATCCATTCTGCAGAATTGGCACCATAAATACCACATTTTACACCCTGCAAACCAGCAATATATGAATTACGCTGAAAAGAACAAATTGCTAGAAACTATAAATATAATCATATGCAAATATAAAATATCAAAATCATATAAAATAAGGACCCAATATGCAAACTTAGGTGCAAAAGGACATCTGTGTCAAAGAGCCAAGCACTTGAACTCACATGACCATGGTTCTAATTCCCTCTTGAGCTATTCATGCACATGCAGATAGCCACATTACCAAGAACATATGATGTTTGAATTTTGTCAATGGCATGAAAGCATGTAAATTACACGTCAATGTTGGTTGTAACTTTGAGCAAGTAAACAACTCAACATGTACTGTAAATCCAAGAATTTGGAATGACTAATAATACTACTGAAACAACGGGGAAAAAATGCTTCATTTTCTGGTAAGAAAGACACAGCTGACTTACTTCTCCATAACCACAGCTGCGGATAGAATTCCCAACTTTCATCACCTGGTCATATACTTCTTTGTATGTTAGCCACTTGTACTTGCCCGGCTATGGAGTAAAAAAAAACAAAAGAGCATTCAAGTCAGTTAAAAGCAAAAAATGATCAAGCAATGTCAAGAAAATTTCCAGAACACAAGACTTAATCAGTAAATGAGACATCACCTTCCCATCCACAATTTCCCGGCGACCAAGCATTGGATTTGATGGATATTTCTCAACAGACAATCTGCAAAAGTACCACACAAACACATTCAGAATTGAATTTACTAATATTTTTAGCAATACAAGCCCTAAATTCCGTTGATTGAAACAGAGATCTGGAGTAACACTTATCGTGGACTTTCAATCCTAAATTAAGTAAAATGAAACCGTAACCCAAGTCCACTTCATGCACAGGCAAAGTACAACAACATTTATTTCAATGTTGGAAGAAAAGAAAAGGTGGAGAAACCGAAAAACAAGCTCTCATTTACGAAATGAATACTTTGACTGCTCTAAATGATAGCTCCATTGAAAGTCTGCCTCACTCGACAGTCTGATACAGATCAGAGAGCTTTGCTAGGCAAGTTAGCAAAACAATTCAAGAAATTAAAATTAGCGCATCCAATTTGTACTTAATTAGTGGAAATATATCTTCTGATAGTGAACGGAAAAAGCAACAACGATAATAGCATGGAGCAACAAAAGCTTTCAACTGAAGTCAAATCTAGAAATCCAGATTCCATGAAATTAAGTTGAGAAGATTACTGATCTGATCTCTGCATCGAAATTGGAAGAAGAAAATGAAGAGATGTGAAATTGAAGTGATGAACTAACCGAAAAACGTCCCAGCAACAATCGAGACCTTGGATAGGAGCAGGGAATCCATCCTTGGCGAAGAGGCTACGATAGACAGGTCCTCTCGAAGGCCTTCCTTCGCTCGCCTCCTTCGCCTTCTCGACCTCGATGATGAATCTCTTCTGTGCCATCGCTGTGACTATTCTGTTCCTCTTTCAGTAATAATCACGGAAGAGAAGAAGAGTATAGGAAGATAATTTATACGGAAGTTCGGTGAAGTTTGTGACTCGTACGAATGCCTGTTTTGACTTGCACGTAGAGAGAATGGTGTGGTGGAGAACCTGCCTTTCCCTCTGCCTCTGCCTCTTGCGTTGGCGTGACTCTGCTTTCGTATAGACTTTTAAATGAATTAGGTTTGAGCTGGTCAACAAATTCCTAACCAATTCTGCAATATTGTTTTAATTGATTGCGATGCTTTTCTTTTGGATCTCACTTGTGTTTTTTTCTTTTAAAGGCAATAGTTTAATAACTTTTGATTCATCATTTTTCATTTTGTTATATCAAATTTTAAATTTTTCTTTAGAAATATTCATATTTTCTTAACTTTTAAATTTTAAAATGATTTAAAGTCATTTTTTATTTATTATATTTCATAATTATTTTATTTTAATACGTTAAATTTTAAAAAAATTATTTTTATTTTTTATATTTTTTTTAAATGTATTATCTTTAGTCTTTTTTAAAATTTCCATCAAAAATATTAATATTTTATTAATTTTTAATTTTTAAAATAGTTTAACGTTAATTTTAGTGAATTATATTTTGAAGTTGACTTACTTTATATATATTAAATTTTAAAAATTTCATTCTAATTTTTTATGTTTTTAAAATGTATTATTTTGATCATAAAAAAAAATAGACTTATCGCAATTTTAGTAATTAGTTAAATATCTCTTTCTATTGTTTCAAACTTTCAGTCATATATAATATACCTTTAAATGGCATCTTAAAGAACGCCCATAGATAGTATATCCATAATATTCTATCCTCTAGGTTTCTGAAGGAACATTTATGAGTTAGGATGATGGGTAATTTCTTAATATTGTAAAATTGGTTTCACAGTGTGACTCTGGGATTGGTTTCTCTTAGTGTGAGAGTAGCCCGTCCCAGTATCATGGGGAAAGTGTCGTTTGAGTGATCATGATTTTGTGTCTTATTTGTGTTTTAATTATTGATTTGCTTTACATAATATTATTTTATAGATTTATTTTTTCATTGAACAAAGTAGTTTTAAATAAAATTAAAACTTTTGAAATATTTTATCAAACAACTTTTGGCTTAAAAGGAATTTTTAACTTAAAACTTAAAGTTGACAATTATTTTTTTACTCTTTATTTTTAATTTTAACATAAAAGTAACTCATAAGTTCAAAATAAACTAGATCAAATGAACTAGTATGGGTCATTGGACTTAAGGGTTCAACATAACAAATGTGTGAATCTAATTGAAATCATGATTTTTCATCATTCTTAAGAATGATAAAAATAGAAAAATAAATTGAATTAAAATAAAATGTAAAAGGTATGAGTTACAAAAAAATACAACATTTATCTCCTTCCTTCTAAACATATCCTAAAAAAGATGGAAATATTTAAAGAAAGACACACTTGTTAAGTATGTGTGACTAATCTTAGTAGCACTGAAGAACTATTAGATTTTAAAGTTTACACTAAACTTTAAAACATTTATGTGTTTATTTTTTCGCACAAACCATCTTAAACATGATAAGGAATGAATCAACAATAAATTATTTCTCTCAAGATATTTGAAGCATTTATTTGATATCATAGTAGTAAAAAAAAAAATAGAGTGGCTAAAATGATATAGCTCATAACGTTAACAAAAATGGTTTGAATACGTTCAAATAAACTTTTGAATGAAAGGTATGATAGTGATTAGTCCGACTTATTTTTCGCTAAGTTTTTACTTATATGTTATTAATAAAAATTCTTAAAAATATAAGTAATTTATTTTTAGAGAACAATTATCAATGTAGCTTTTTAAAAAGCTACAAAATCTGGCTTAAGAGAAATTTTTCCGAAGCTTATTTTAAAATAGCCATTGTTCGAATCCGTATGGGAACTTATATATATATATATATATATATATATATATATATATATATATAGATTATATACTTTTGTCTATCATTATACATATTATATTATTCCAAGATCTATTTATTTTAAAATATATGATTTTTAAATTTTTTCTCACTTAATTTTACAAATATCTTTAGATATATCATATTTTTATGTTTAAAAAAATCATGTAGGAAACGATTACTTGACGTAACATGTTTATTTTCTTTATTTTTATATAGTTATTTTAAAGTAAAATGGTATAATAATAAGATGATGTTTTTATAGTTATTTATAAAAATAATTAGAAAATGAAATGGAAAGTTGTTTTTACACAATATTTTTTATTTATTTTACAGATATACTTTTTCATTGGATAAGATAGTTTTAAATAAAACTACTTCTATTTGATTTTGTTTTTACCAAATTTAAGGAGCTTTTAAGTAAATAAATTAAAATTGACAAACAATTTTTACTTTTTATTTTAAGCTTTTATTTTTAACGTCAATTTTAAAGTACATTGTATATAAGTTTAAAATAAGCTGGGTCAAATATGGTAATTGGAAGAATGGATGTGTTTGAGCCCTGTCTATTTTTGTAAATATGCTTTACATTCTATTTTCAAGGGCATAAAAAAACAACATAATATGTTTTACATGAATTTAGGTTTTGTAATCATCAACCAACTCGACTATGTTTTTATGTGTTCCAATCAAAGTCGAGCGTTGGGCATTGGGTAGAGGTTGATACTGCATAGTCTAAAATTGTACTATGTATCTCGTCCTACTTCTGCTGTAGCACTTATGTTGTTAGGTGTAACAGAGTCTCCAATTGTTCAACTGTAATCTGATATTGCACCAACAATAATGGCTCAAAGAGCTAGGAATCTGATTTCACTATTTGCGCCGTAAGGTCAATTCAAATCCGAGAGGATAGATACAATATACTGCTACTATATACAAACTGTCAAAACTCTATTATTACATTATACTCCCTTCCTCTACAAATTACTATAATTTTAATCTTTAAAAAAAGAAATAAACTGATGTTAACACTTTTTAATGAGATATATAATATTATCTTATAAAACTTAATAATACATTTATTAGATTTAAAAGAAAGAATAAAAATATTTTAATAAAATTATTCCCTAATAAATCTCAATTTTCTTCTAATACCATTCATAAGTTATTACTGATACATCATTATAACTAACAACTTCTGGGGGTATTTGTGGCTATCGCAACAATATATTTTTGCATCCGCGAAAATTGTCTTCCTTTGTTCAATTACTTGTGTGTTAAATTCAGTCGATTGCTAACGTTAAAATAAGATAATTATTCTTATCGCGGAGTTTGTGTGTCCTTACATTCACCACAGCCGTCATTATTTGACTGCAGGCCCTACAACCATGATTTATGGTGGGAATTTTTTTAGCATACGTATAATTAACTTCTTATGTACAAAATCGATGGTTGAGATTTTGGCCAATCGTTTTCACTACTAACACAGACAAGATTTTAAAATTTGAATTAAATTAAAATTTAGAAATAATATTTAAAAGAAGTAAAAATTAACAGAATAAATTTAAATTAACTATTCATTACAGAATAAATATCATGACTTAATAATTCTTAAAAATACTTTCATTAAAAAATAATGGATGAAATTTTATAATGTAAAATGTATTCTAAAAAATTGTATTCAGTAAAAGAAATAATCAATGAATGAGTTTTTGGGTGATGAGATGAGAACCATGTGCAGCTACCAAATTACATAACAATCACATGCATTTCAAATGAGTCGACTCGAAGACACCAAAAAATCATTTTCACTCTCTAAATCCAACATCCATGATCCATGGCAATGGCATGTTCTATGGGCAATTTCCCATTCCCACAGAACATAATATCATCCATACCTCTCTCACTCCCTTTGGCTTCTCCACACCACTCACCAAGCAACCACCTCATTATTGTTTCCTCATTCTTTCATAGAGCAATTAAAAAAATGTGAGAGGGGCATGGGGCCTCCATAATTTATTTTTTTCCATTATCTCTTACGAAACCACGTGCAATTCCACATGCTTTTCAAGCTCCATGGTTCAAAAATAAATAAATTCTGAACCACATTACCTCGATTTGTGTTATTCGTTTTCTTATTCGTAAATATCAATAATAGATATCAAAAATTTTATATAAACTCACGTGTCTTGTACTCAACTGAGCTAAAATCTTGATTGTGTTGTTCAAAATATAGTTGTACTTAATATGTCAATTTTTTGCATACAATTCTAATAAACAATACATCTGAATAATTTATATAAGTGTGATTCATTCGAGTAGTTTTTAATCGGATTAAGATATGTGTATATTAGTACGAATCTCGTGTATTATATAAAATACTTATCAATAATAATAAAATATAAATTAAAATGTAACAAAGGTATTTAAAATTGGAATTTTTTAATATTAAAAGTAACTTAATTAAAGAAATTGTACTTTAACAATAATTTACAAATATATCATTATATTCAAGATTAATTAATTGGATAAATTTAAGTGCATTAAGGAAATTAAAAAATATTTTAAAGAATTTTTTGATTTAATACAAAATCTCATGAAATATGTGTTATAAAATAAGAAAAATACGGGATTCATCGAACAAAAACCTATAAAATTGATTTTTCTTTAAAAAGTAACAACCTAAAATTTATATAACAGGTGGATTAGTGATGAGAATATATCTGTGAAGAAACAAGTCAATTATAAAAATAAATAAAAAATATAGTGATACCTTACGAAAAATATCAAAAGAAAAACATGAGTAGTTGCGTGGCGTACAACGGGAATTGAATTTTAAGGTCAAAGGATTTATTGATTCCAAATGAATTTCTATTAAATTATTGTATTTTTTATTAGTATGATAGTAAATATATAGGCTATGCATTCCGTTTGGCGAATTTTAATTTCGAAATTAGTTAGATTATTAAAATTTCAGCCGATAAAAAAGTCTCTCGTTAGTCGTTAGTTGTTAGTCGTTACGATTGGTGTTATGATTGTTGCATTACCTCTCTTATTTAAGTTCAAACACTTGTCTGGATCTAATTGTTCAACAGTACTTTAACTTTTCAATTTCACGCGCAGAGAATTCGATTAATCGTAATCTTTCTAGAGGACTCAACCACTTCAATACCATTTTCCTTTAAACGGCTAAAGATTTTCAAAATTCAGGAAATAAAATCAAACTTCATACACGGACTCATACGTACAGGTATGAAAAAACATCAATAATGACTTTTATTTTAACTATTACAAAATTATGTTAAAATTTGTTGATAGAATAAAAAATATTTACTTTATCAATACATGTACTATTTTTCATATGTTAAAAAATATTTAACAAAAATTAACAAATTATTCATAATTTTATTATTTTAAAAATTAATTTTCTTAAGGAAGTAATGACTTAGTAGATTGTTCAGAGAGAATCAATTGCTAAGGTGAAATTTGTTTGAAGTTGTACAAATTTATTCTCGGGAATGAGTTTGGAAATATAACATTCTTATGTGAGATATAAGATATAAAAAATTATTTCCAAGCATGACCTATTCACAAGAATCTATATTACACATGATTTTTTCTCTTTTTATTTCTATGTAAAAAGGTGACAGTCTTATTTTCGCATGAAAATAAAAGTTATTTTCTGAAACAACTTCTCACTTCTCTTTTATTTTCAATTGAGAATATTCCAAGAAATAATAATTAGAAAGATTAAATATCTCAATTTATTTGAATGATCAATTAATAATTGATTGATAAAAATATCAAATTTATTAATTTTAAAAAATAGAAAAATTAAATATCTTAATATAGAAATAAAAATATTAAAATTACGAATTCAAAATTGTAAGAATAAAATTATAATTTATTTTTTCTTTCTCTTTCATATTTCGTTCTTTTTTCACCATTATTTATACTTTTCCCCCTTCCCTACCCCACTCATACGTACATCACTTTTCCTCATTACTCACAACTTAAAAAATAAACATGTTGGCTTTACTCATTTTTTTAAACCAAAATTATCCTCCAATTGAGAACCGAATATTTTCTATATACCAACTAACGAGTAACGAGCATACACCTTCTTGTGTTCAGCTAA
Organism: Glycine tomentella; assembly: GCA_007407185.1. Classification (NCBI taxonomy): domain Eukaryota; kingdom Viridiplantae; phylum Streptophyta; class Magnoliopsida; order Fabales; family Fabaceae; genus Glycine; species Glycine tomentella. Next base: position 1,229,341 of record PYAF01001578.1, on the reverse strand, counting down.
TTTAAAGACTCGTCTATATTTGTACCAAATCACGTAGGCTAGCATCACCAGATTCGTTACAGGTAGTTGCTTTCTATTTAGTGTCGAAACTTTTACCCAACAGCAATGCATAAGAGACCAACCATTTCTTGAAACGCAAAAGCTCATTATTGTGGTTGAACATTAGCAAAGAAATACTGTACCATAACTAAATATCTAAAAAGAAAAACATAGCATTACAGATAAACCTGCTACGGGCCCAAAGGCTTCTCAAATGACATTATATTGTTAACTGCTAGGAATTGTGTCCACATATAGACCACAGACCAGACCAGACCAGAGACCAGACCAGACCACAAACAAGAATTGCAGTCAAACATTAAGTCACGGAAGACACTAATATACAACGGACGAGCAAATGAAGAAGTGCATTCGAATGAAAAGGGGAAAGATAATCCATCCAACTAAGGGGGGAAAAAATCTAGAGTTTTCTTCTGCACAGGAGAAATTTTTCACTTGCATCAACCCAGGAGGAGTCAGGACGCAGCAGGCCAGGACATTGGTTCAAAAGGTTATATCATGAAATTCCCATTGTGTGAACAGATGTGTGAACATCTTAGTTGCCAAATCGGCCTCTTCCCCATGGGAGCCTCTTATTTCCACCTCCATTGCGTTGCACAGCATTATTCTGCATTGACAAAACTCTCATTCTTTGCTCCTTCATGTTTGCAAACAGGGAATCCAGTGTCTGAGGCTTTTGCTTTGGCACTATATCCACATTCTCCTGCTGCGTCTTAGGGGAAGGAAGTAATTGCTGCTACAAATTTATGAAAAATGTTAGGCATGAACAGATAAATAGCACGAACTTCAATTAAGATGCACATGGACCACATCGATAATCAATATTGAGTGATAGCTTCCTTATTTCTGCAAGGTCCTTTTACCCTCAGATTTTCATGTTGTCAACATCAACACCCCCGCCCCCAAACAAAAATAAAATAAAATAGAAAGTGCATTTAAAAAAGATTAAATATGTAAATAAACACTGCCCTATTCAAAATTAACCAATAGTCCACATAGACATAGCCATACAAAGGCATTTTTATGGTTACACAACTGAAAGCATTCTTTCCTTCAGAATGGTGACAGTTTTTTTTTTTTTTTTTTTTTTTTATCTTGAATACAGCATACAAAGCTAGAAAACAGACACAAAACCAGTAAAGAAATACCTTAGCAGCAAAGCCTCCATTAGCAGCCCTTCTCTGATCCATAGGAACTCGAAATCTGCACCCAGAAAAGATAAGAGGGTAATCCAGGTGCAGAAACACAAAACATTAAAATACTCCATCAAGATCAGTAGCATTACGATGCCCAGTACCACCAACAATTTGTAATAGAAACAGACACCACTACATAACCTCTCTTACTAGAAAAGTTGAGCCACTTACCATCAAATTTTATCTATATCCAACTATAAAGAAAGAAGAAAATAATTTAAGCAAAAAGAGAACACTGGTCCACATAGTTGAAGAACGTTTCAGTGGGGATGAACAACTTCCAAAATTTCCACAAAAACCGGCTAGTTGCAACATCATCTTGGTGGGGTTGGACTTAGCACCCAACAACTTGTACTGCAGTACAAAACTGACTATCGTCCAAAAAAGCATTTTATTGTGGAGGCTGTTATATGCAAGTAGACCACTTAAGAATTTAAATCTTCCACAGAGATCATATCACAGTAAAGTAGGAAGAAAATTTATCTGCACAGTGATGAGGATAGTTTTTCCCCATCAGCGACCACTTTATGGCACATCTGCAGTGGACTAAAAGAGCTCAAAACAAATATTGAGAGAGTGATCACCATGCCCCCATGATGTTTACCATGCCCCCATGATGTTTACCGGACCCACAAGAACTCCACATTGATTTACTTGATTGCCAATCACAAAGGTCTTCTTCAATGCCAAACCCATGAAGAAGAGACTCCAGATTCTTGGTCACAAAAATATTTTCTTAATCCCACAGAACGAACAGAGATCTTTTCAATTATGGGGCCAATGGTTGAAAACTGTAACTAACTTAGAAGAATCAGTCAATAATATTCAAGTGGCATGTTGCAATTTACGGAGGGCCCTATTGAAAAAATGATCCCATGACCCATATTTGCATAGCTAGTGCATGCATCCTTGCAGTATTGAGAAATCATTAGGTGATAGAGCCAATATAATATCATACTTATAGCAAATGGATAGATCAGCAAGAATCAAAACCCAAGCACAAGGGATACTGACAGCCAATGAAAATTACCAATTCTCATAATGAAGGAACAAGTCTAAAGGAGAGTGACCATAAATGTAATGCTAAGAAGACTCATGCCTTCAAATAGTTAATTCTCAAGAAAAAGCATGCTTAGTTAGTTAGTGCCACAATCACTACACTTGCTTCTAAACAACTGAATATAATGCAGAGTTGTTTGTCATGAGGCAGCCAATAAATATTGACAATTTATTGTCCTGACTTTTGTTCATATGTGACGGTACGTAGTACCCTCCTTCACACTAGGATGAGATACTTCAAAAATAATGTTAAGCTATCTCTTCTAGCAATGTATTTCCACTGAACCAGACTCCATTTAACTAGTAACCCATTTGCATCACCAGCCAGCTCAACAAATGTACCTCCAATTATCTACATGAAAATCCTTAGTAGCATTCAACATAATCCACTCAAACCATGAGTTTGGACAACAGTTTTATGAGATTATAATGCAAGCATTCAAATTCAGATTTCCAAAACATGGCTGGCCCGCATTCATGATGTCAAACTTGCTCCATTTGCAGAGCAAAAAAAATCTTAGATATGGAAGGCATGTTAAGTTGGGCCATGTTTTACCTGCAAAAATCAATTTAAAATTATCGATATGAATGCCACAATACACAAGAACATCATTCAGTGTTAAATGTTCAGCCCTTGAATGTCTCTCCCATTCTAACAGTAAACACAGGCAACAAAATTATACCTTGTTTTATTCCAGTTAGCCACCCTATTACGATTAGGGACTCTATTGTGCAGAGGAGCAGTAACAGCTTTTCGTGCAACTTCAACTGCAGCGGGAAATTGGTTTCCCTGGAAATTAGACCTTCTTTTTGCAAGAGCCCCCTGATTACAATGTTTTTATATAAAAAAATAGAGATAAGTACACAGACACAATATAAGAAGCTTCAAATAACTATGCTTTTCATAAACCAATGCACCTGTCTAAGAGAAGATCTTGATTCCATATAACGTTGGACCTTTGCAGACTTATCTTGAGTAAAATTGTTTGAAAACTTTTGACTTTTGTTCTGTAAGGGTATAAAATTCAAGTGAAACGGTAACCACCACGAATATTACAAAGCAACAACATAACAAGAGAAAAAACAAATTTCAAAAACAGATACTTACCAGAACCCTTCTTGGCTTCTTATTCTTCGTATTTTTAGACATTTTGATTATGTCATCTATCAATCAACAGGGGATGGATATTAGACATGTGAGAAAGAACATGAGAAAAAAAATAGTCATTTTTCAGAAGGTTCTATTAAGCACACCTAATGTCATGTCCATCTTCTTTTCCGTAAGCGCAATAGCCTCGGTTGTAAGAGGTTTGGTTGCCATCTGATATAGAGACATTGAATTTAATACAACTATGGATATCCGATACAACAAGAACTAAATATTATCAACCGAACGACAAAATCAGCTACCAAGAAATTTACTGAAGTAAGGCCAGTTACGAAAGAAAACAGGGTTTGATTAAAGATTTGTCAAAAAAGAGTACAGAAGCAAAAAAAACATCGAGTACATGCGACAATCAATCATTGCGGACCAAAAATATGGTAAAGGGATCAATAAAATACCCTAAATACAAGCAAACCTAATGGAATTCATAAATCGCTTGAACAAATAATTCAACCCTGGAAAGTAAATGAAATATCCGCGATCGGATCCAAGTAAAAAGTGTAACGTGAGATGATTAACATTTGATGAAAAGAGATGTGTTAAAGAGAAAAGGCTTACTCGTCGGAGAAGGTGGAATTCAACAACGGAGGTGTGTTGCAATCGAACTCGATTAGGGTTTTGCTCGGCACTCAAAAGAATAGGGAAAATCGCCTAGAGTGAAAAATCAAATCATAGGAAACGAGTGCGTGCGTGCGGTATTTATGCTATGCAGATACAGATGGCAGTGAGTCAAATGGATCTGTATTTGGGTTTCCTCTGGTCGAGGGTTTTATAATCATGTTCATGTAAATTAGGAAAATAATATATAAATTAAGAAATTAGGAAAATAATATATTAAGGACAAATTATGTTTAACCACAATTCTCCTTCTCTTTTTCTGGGCTGATTACTCTGTCGTCCATTAAGAAATCAGGAAAAAGAATATATAAAATTAAGAAAAAAACTATCGAGGGTTAAAGAAGAGAGAAGATTTTAGGTGAAATTTTATTCAATTTTAAGAAATGTGAGTTTAATTTGCTCTTATATTAATTGAGAAAATATATTTAAGTTACATTTAAATAATGATATTTTTATAATATATATTTATATTATTTTAAAAATAATAATTAAAACATACTATTAGGATAAAAATATACATTTAATTATTTAATCATAAATTATTATATGAAATAAGATTATCATTTCTTTATCACATCATTGATTTGCTTACAGCAAAATTTCTCACATAAAATTTACAATGCAATAAACTTAAAGTTTAATAATTATATAATTAATATAAAATAATTTTATATTATCATCTTATTACTATAAGTATGATTTTTTAAGATAAATTATTATAAAATTATCAAATTTATTATGCATAATAATTTATATTTTGATAAGAATATAAAATTATTTTATACTAAATAATTTACTATCTCATAAGATTATTTTTTACATATAACCTTTAAAAAATAACTATTTTTGTTGTTTATTTTATACTATCAATATATAAAAATATATATAACTCTTAAAAAAATCTCAATTGGGAATTCCGCCAAAATAAATAAACCGCTCTTCCTTATTATACTGTCCGGCTTTGTTGAATTTCATTGCATACCGCGGCTTATACGTGTAACGCGTGACCATTTTTTATGCTCATTGACCCAAATAAAAATAAAATAAATAAATTTATCTCTCAAAAAACAATTGTTAAAGTGACTTTTCAAAGTTTTTATTAATAATTTGGGTAAGAAAAACAGTCGGAACTTTTAGACAGAACTTTCGGAATGGCAACCAGCTCTTAAGTTATTTCATAATTTGAAAAGATTTGATAAACTCACACATAAATGAAAATAAACTTTTTTTTTCCTTCAAATGAAATGTGTTTATCCTTCATAGTAGTTCTACTTATCTCTCATGAAAGATAACTATGATCTATATAAAAAATGAAATGTAAACTTTACTTTTGAGTTTATTTTTAAAACATTATATTTATTAAATATGTTACATGGACTCAACAAAACATGATACATGAATAGTACTATCAAATTATGTGGTGACAATTAATCTATGTTTTTGGTCAAGACGCATACATATAGTACTACTATTATTTATGAGAAACAAACATGCTATTAGCGACAAAACAATTTAGATTTAGATGTTTTAATACAAGTAAAAGGAACTCATCTCTTAACCATGTAGTAACATTTAACCCTCAATCATCAACGAGACAATAATAAATTAAAGAAAAAATATGAGATTTATTTATTAAATTTAGGCACAGTTCATAAAATAAAAGTGACAGTATATTATTTAATAGTTTAATTTTTTATATTGACCTTGAATCAAAATTAAATTCTTTAACCAGTGAATGCATGATTAACTAACACAACATTATTTCTGCTTAATTAGCAATTTGTGTTAAATATTTAAATTGAGAGTTTTATTGTAGTTCTGTAAAAAAAATACATGTGGTATCGACCAGTTTTAATTATTTGATTTTAAAAAAATATTTTTATTATGATCTTTTTAAAAAATATTTGAATCTTGCTACTACAGATACAGATAAGATGTTATGAAATATATTGTATTTTTTTTAGGAATGAAATATATAGTATTATATCATCATTTTACTGGGTTTGAAATAGACTATACAGTAACAGGAAGTCAATTGGTAGATTTTAGTATTTTATCTTATTCAAATCATTTTATTGCATTCTGTAACATCTTTATTATTAATTTTTTTCTTCATTATTTTTAATAATAAGCTTGATCATGATAGTTAAAGGATTATGTTTTGATCATAATACAAAAAGAATATTTTAATAAAAGATGTTTACTGGGTTTGAAATAGACATTGAGTTGACAGCAGGAGGATAAAATCCAGGCATTCAGAAAGAACATTTAAGAACTTGCAGACTGGTGATAACTGGGGAGTGGGGACGAAGCACTGGAGTAAGATTGATTAGTCCTATGGATGATACCAAACTGAACACTCAGCAGCCACATAAACAATCTACACTTGCCCCATTTTTTCCTCTCAAGGTAAAAGAAGTAACTCTTCCTCAAACAAACATATTAACCAAGACAATATCCCCATTTTGTTGTCTTGCTAAGCAAGACTACATGGTTAATCGTAGGATAGAACTCAGAAACCAACATATTGCATGTTATCAACCATAAAGGCAAAATACCCAGTTCCCCGACCTAAAAAATATGAATTATGATGCTCAACTAAAATAATTGAAGCAAAGACCAGCGTGATTTGCCATAATCCTCAATCCCATTCTTCATCTTACAGAATTGAAAATAGAATACCCCCAAGACAGGGAGAGAAAATAACTCCGTTTCACCTTGAAACGAAAATAGAAAACGTCAACAACAAAGAAAAGGAAAGAAAAAAAGAGAGAGAAAGGCAAGTTAAGAACGGTGTAAAAATTGAACGCAACTGACAGGCACAACGAGCAAACTAGTTCAAGCCATATTTGCCCAATTCTCCAACAACAAGGATCGAAGATAAACTAGTATGGTATTTAGGTTGGGAATTAAAAAAAAAGGGGGAGAAAAACTTGGAATCCTAAAATTAAACAAGTCGTGCAAAAGGTTGAAGGTCACAACTGTGCAACCAATGATTCTTGGAAGATAACATAATAAAGTGAGTGTTTTGAAAGAAAAAAAACAAATATATCAATAGAATTGAATTTAAGAATACAGGTAGAGAGAGTATCCGTGGTATGGTTGGAGGAAGAGAGATGGAAGGAAGGAGGGTAGCTGCTGATTACGCAAACAGATTTAAAAACAAAAAAAATGAAAAAAATGAAAAATATAACATACTACTTTAATTACTAAACTATTTTATTATATATATATATATATATATATATATATATAACAAACGGATTTAGAAAAAATCCAAAAATACCAAAAAATTAAAAAAGGAAAAATATGACATAGGTTAGAAGTTGTAAATCTAGTTAAGACTTTTAAAGTAGTAACTAGATTTCGACTTTTGAATGAATACTTATATAATTTTAAAGTTGAATTGGTTTAAAAAAATAAGAGTCGAACCCCACACTTGGTAATTAAAAATATTTTCTACCATGAAACGGTAAAAATTGTGCGCATTGGTTGTTGACTTGTTGTACAAGACACTCATGCCCAATCTGCACGTGCACCCAAGTAATTTGTTAATTGTTGTACTAATAGAAGTACTTTTCACCCAAGGGAGGAAAACTAGTTTAGGATCAAAACACTCTCTCTCTCTCTCTCTCTCTCTCTCTCTCTCTCTCTCTCTCTCTCTATATATATATATATATATGTGTGGGATTTAACTTATTACATATATGACATCATTATAAAAAAAATATAAGATTTATACTAATAAATAAGTATATTAAATATAATATACAATAATATATTAATTTATATGACATATGTATATAACAACATATATATATATATATTATACTATATTTATTTTAATCAACATTATCATAAATATATTCAAAATAATTTAACGCATAAACATAAATTATTTATTATTAATTAAAATGTTTAAATTAACTATTATTCAAATATTTAAAAATATTTGAATAATAATTATAATTTAAAAAAATATAATTTATTTATATTTTTATACTTTCATGATTCGTATAATTTTGAATAATTTAAAAGTTATGTTTTTAAAGTTATATGTAATTTTAGTGAAACAATAAGCTTATCATTTGAATAAAATTTGTATTATATCTTATCATTATCTGATCTATTATTTGATGCAACCCAAATATTAAATATGATTAAAATTTATCATGTTCTTGTCTTGTCATATTCTCATAAATTATCTTATTTTATCCTATCATGATGATCAAATTGGTTATTTAATCTTTAAAATCACAAAATATTATTTAAATTTATAATATTATTAAACATAAATCATTATGATTTTTATTAGTATAATTTTAAATATTCAAACTTAATAATTTTAAAAACTACAATAACCGCTTAAAAATGAAAATAATATTTTCATAGTCTTAAGAATTAAATTAAGTATGGTATTTTCCGTAAATATATTTTTTTTTCGCTGTGGTCTTTTCCGCTGTACCGCAAGGCATCGTAGATGGAAACACGAAAGAGACATAACTTGAAACTTCTTTTCTCTAGAGTCAATATTCGATTTCCATAAGTGGATAATTTAACATGGTTTACAATTTCAATCCTATAAGTATATCAATTATTGACAATTGAACTCGGTGTATTGTTTATGCCAACACTTGGCAACAAAAAAGAACCATAAACTTTGGAAAATGATGAATTAAAGCCGCAAAAAATGAGTGCACAATATAGTCTGCCCTCGAACACGCTCAATTAGAAGCTGCCGCCCAACTGCCACAACACAAAAAAGTTTCTATTAGCGCATGAATTGATTCCCCAAATATCATAAACAAAAAGGTCAATGATCAAATAATTGAGCAAACATTCAAGCAGAATGCAAGAATGATCTCAGAAAAAGGTATAAAAAAATGGAAAAAAAAAAACCAGAGAAAAAGAAACAAGAAACCATAGGCTAAGAGGCCTAATTAGTACCACTCTTCAATAGCAGTTCATGTTAGTGGTGGACCAAATAGGAATCTAACCTTTTTAAAAGACCAAAGTTCATTTTGTTTAAAGCAATATGAAGATATGAATGACCTTGCAAGGACATTTTACATACCAAAATTGCCTCAATCTCCTCTTTGGACACTGGAGTTCTTTTGGGTTGAAGAGAGGCCTTCCCTCCAACTGAGGTTGAGGCATTTGAACTTGAAAAGAACGCTAGACTGGCATCGGTTGTTGAAGACAAAGCTTGAGTCTCAGGTTTAGAACCTGCAATGACATTTTTAACAGAAATTGTACAATTTACTTATTGTCTCAACATGGAAACTAAACAATTGATATAACTTTCTTCACAGATAACCACCAATTATAATTATGAATCAAAAACAGTGAAAGAAAACTTCAAAATTACATGATACCCTGTCAAGGTTTCTGATCAACCGAACTTGGTGGCTAAAGTTTTGCCTTTTGACAAGATTTATCAGAGAAGGAAAAGGAAGAACCAAGTTTAAACTAAAGTGTCAAATATATTATGCTTAGATAATAAATAATTTAGCATTTGCAGGTCACTATCATCTGTTAGTATGGTGGTTTCTGCTAATAATTCTGTACTTGTTATTTCTTAGGATTGGTACATAACTCCTATTTCTGCAGCTTAGGGAAGTTATTTCTGTAAACATATTAATTAGTTGAGAATAGATTATTATGCAGAAATTCTAGATTACTTTTACTGTTGGAGAAGTTGGGCTCTCTTTAACAAGCCCGGACTTTGCTATCAAAATAGGACAAAAAGGAAGAAGTCAGAAATCCGGTGTTTCCAAACCAGACTTTACTGTTCAAGGTACATTAACTACATCTAAGGGACTGGACCATAATAATACCATTTAAATAAATGAACTGGAGAAAAATGTCTCTATAACATTGTTCTTTACATTGGGAATAGGTACTATTAGTATGAGCATGAGTGTTCTTCAATGGTATGTGAGACTGAGATGCCTCAGTATTGTTCATGTGGGCAAAGAACATCTTCTGTTAATCATGATACCATTGATTAGAACCATGATTGAGAGAAACACATATATGAACATCTGCTGTGCAAAAAGATATTAAGTGTGGAAAACCACAGGCTGACTCGTGCTTATATTTAGTTTCTAACTGGAAAAATGGGTAACTCTAGACTTAAGTAGATGGAGACAAATGAATGGTTCAAAAATGTGCTCTGGTGGTATTGACATCCAAGAATTCCAACGTGAAAGGATTGTCAAACTAACTATAATTCTGGCAGAACAGAGCTAGAACTTGCAATTAGATCCAGCAAATAACAGCATGGGCAAGGCATCACAATATATCAAGAAAAGCTAGAGGAATGCAACTGCTATTGCAAAACTTAAAGGAGACAAGAGTGGCAAAACCCTAGCTAGGAACCAAGAGAATCAGATATTTAAGGGCGCTTTACTAAGAAACCTGAAATTTGTCTAGATAACTAGATAAGAAATTTGAAATTCAAATCAATCAGAAATTGCAGCCAGATTGTGGCAATTGGAATTTTGCACTCTAATTATAAATTGGGGATCAATACTCAATTATGATTTAAATATTCCCCTACCCTACGAAATTACGAATGGCGGCGTAATAACAAAGCAGACGGAAAAAGAGATTGACGAAAACTCTTAAAAGAAATTACCAGAAGAAGGTTTGGGATGTCTCTGGGGGAACTTGATGCGAGGTATTCTTTTCATAGCTTGACCTGCACCCATGCCGGATGTGATTGATGCCAACGAAACGGAGAGTTGTGTTGTGGTGCGCAAACGAGAACTTGCAGAGCTGATAATTCTAAGTCTGACCAAGTTTTTTAACAATTGTCCAAACTCAAAAGCGATCCAAGAGCCCTTTGGGCCTTACCTATACAAACAAATGAACAATGATCACACAGTGGTGTTTGATTTAAGGGTTTGTTTTCTATTTTTACTTTTAAGATTTAGAAAACATAAATCAAGCTATGTTTTTACTTCTTCAATAAAATCTGAAAATATTAACTTGTTATTTTCATTTTTTTTCCTGTTTTTTAAAATTATTTTTAAAAAAATGTTTTCTATATTTTAAACAAATATATTTTTACTCTTATTTTTTTATCTTTGAAAATAAAAATAGAAAACAGTCTCATCAAACACCACTTTAGTTTTGCACAAGTCATTATGTTTAAATCCAAACCAATCCAAAATAAAAATTGAAAATCACTAAAAAAAAATCAAAAACTAAACAAAATCAACTCGTTTTGAATTTGTTTAGATAATTTTTTTATCAAATTGATTGATTTGATTCACTTTATGATATGTGTTTTTCTAATTAAACTAAATCACGATACTTATATTATTTTAATGTTATATTTTTTATGACCAAATTTAATATAAGTCAGAAATCAAACCAAATTTTGATCAATTTTAAACAAAATATATCTTTAAAAAATCATCTAAAAAAGTTATATACATTTTATAAATTCGTATATATTAGCACTACAAATAATATATATATATATATATATATATATATATATATATATATATACATTTTATAAATTCGTACGTATAACATAGTACTGAATTTAGGAATAAAAACGATGGTTATTGACTTAGTCTCGCCGGGCCCAATTTAATCCAATTCGCGTTGCATAATTTCTACATGACTCATTCCTTGTTTCAATTTCTAGGGTCCTAAACTTTGGTCTTCATCTACAAAGAGAGAATAAAAAGGGAAGGAAAAGTAGTCAACATGCAGACATTTTTCAAGTAAAGAACAAATTTTATTACACCAAAATCCACTGCCTATTTCTTTCTTCGGTTTTCTCCAGTTACTCTTCGAGAATCAGTAGTTGCAAAAATCAATAAAGGAATGATCTTCTTTTTCCTGAAAAAGGAAACAACGAGCTTAATATGTGGCATACCCATACCAAGCATATATATATAAAATCAACATATATATAAAATCTCTAGCTAGAATAGTCTTCAGTTATTTAATTTATTGTTTGTAATATATATGCAAAGTTAAGAATGATATAATTCATATTGTAAGTTATAGCCTTTCTCCCAAACACTTATTACTTGCTTCAAAACTTATTCCGAAGTTTCAAAAGGACAATATTATTGGCTCAAAATTAGTTTACTGGCTCACGGAGTTGGAAAACCGCTAACTTAAGTGTTTAACAGTATAACACTAACGCATCACGCTAAACTTGTAAGATAATTCAAGTTGAATGAGTCTTGCACGATAACTAATCAAGGAATTGGCAAGAGGTACGTGATACTGAAGATAAGGCCATAAACATCAAAGTCATTGTGTGGAAATAATACATACAGGATTAGATAAAGCTGTCTGACAAATTAATATGTCACTCTCTTGAACTGGCAAAACTAGCTAGACTAGAGAGGTGCCAAGGTGTTTAATTTACCAGACAAGTGATCACATCATTCACATGCATGACTAATAAACTCTTCAAGAACTGATAAAAAAAAAAAAAAAACTCTTCAAGACTTGAACGCAAAAGCCAAAAGCCAAAAGTGTATTGAGTATGCTACTGACCTTTTCATAGTTTCATTACGGGGTGTTTAGTCGGTTAGATATCCATGTCACTGACCCTACCTTAATTTTAGAAAGGAAATATCAAATTTTATTATTTATTTCTAAAGATAAATAAGAAGAAAGATTTTTTTTTTTTATGGATCTCACAACTATACAAATTAAAGTTTTCCGCAAAAGTGTCTTCCAAGCAACACAATTTATTACTCTATTTATCTTTTATTCATGTCCCTCTTATTTGTAATTTTCCCCCCACTTATTATCCAAATAAAGTATGAATATAATAATATGGTGTGCATGAGCATGAGCCTAACTTTCGTAACTTCAGTGAAAAAGAACATGGCTGGAGAGACCATGTAATGCGACCCACAATATGGCTCAATCACTGGAAGCTTGACTAATTAAGGTACATGCATGACCTTTCTCTGCTGACACTGCATTGATGCCAAGATTACCAAATAAATAAATAATTTTTCCTGATAAATCCATAACAGTTGGTGCCCCAGTTGACACGTCAAGCTCATCATCCTAGTGTAAATAATGACTATAAATTAATCCGTTCTTCCACTTCCAATTTGCCTCACCCCTCCTTCGTTCCCAGTGGCCAACTTTCTTTAATTTCTCTCTTCTACTCATCCTAATTAAACATGATGCACACCATGTTTGCGTGCCTCAATAAAAAAGTAGAAGAACAACTCAAAGTCACAAAAGCAGTGTACAGAGATGAGTTAATAACCAAAAAGAAACCTCCAACTCTGCCAAGCAAGGCAGTGAAGAAAAGTGTCCGTTTTGTGGACTCAGAACCTTCCATATTTGGAGAAGATCACAATGAGAAGAAGAAGTTGGCGAAAGGAAGGTGTAGTGGTGATGATGAATTAGGAGGAATTAGAGTGAAGCTAAAGATGACAAAGGAAGAAGCGGCTCGGTTGCTATCAAAATGCAAAGAAGGAGGAGTTCTTGAATTCAAGGATGTTGCTCGTGAGCTTGTGGCCCTCCCTCTGAACCGAGTTAGTGTTGTGTCTGTTTTACACGAACGATAATTAATGATCCATTTCTCAAGCTCTAGCTTACTCCTACCTGATCAATATGTTCAAGTTGTAATATTAGTGAGTGAGATTTTCAGAAAACTATATATATATGTAGCAGTGTTCTCTATCTAGGAAGACTGCTAAATATTCTGAAGTTTTATGCTAGAGTATACTATGAGAGGCTGAAGTAAATTCGAGCATGTAATTATGTATGATAGTGAATTTTTACTCATATATTACATAAGAAAGTTTCTTAGTCCTAGCCTTATGTACATGGGTGTATTAGAGTTATACAAATTATAGATGAGATCGATAAAATAGTTATTGGGAAGTCGGTTATATATATATACAGTTGTTGGCTTTATAAACTCTATCTATTGAGTTCTTGTAAAATAAGTTTTATCATCTAAATACAATTCTATTTCCAGTTCTGTATATCTTCTCTCTTCTTTATGAACTTAGCCCTGTTTACTGATATGATATTAGAGTTTTGTACCCACTTTTAATTTTTCTACGATTTCTTTCATCTTTTTCTTTTCTTCATTTTTTCTTCTAAGAAAATACAATACGTTCCATATTATTTTATTTTTGGTTTCGATCTCATTTTCTCTTTTGTCTCTTGACCCTCCTTCCGTTTTTCTTTTGTTTTCCTGGCTTTAGTTACATTACATATATGCAATCTATGGACACACTAATTTTTAGCAAAATCAACTTAAAATACAATAAATAATATTAAAAAAATGTTTCTCACCTTTTTTTTATAAGACTCATTATTATAGATAAAACATAGAAAGTCGTTGGCGACTATATGTACCTCTCGTAAAACTAAAGATGTAAAATCTTTTTTTTTTTTAAAGAAATCGTGTTGGAATACTTAATTTGCTCAATTGAAACTTGAGACCTAAATCACACAACTATATGATAATTAAAGCTAGAAAAAAAAATTACTCGGAACATCCTCAGTGTCATTAATTGGGTTTTAGTGTACAATTGGGTTTCCCTAATAATGTGACATTTTTTAAGTAAACAATAAAAGATAAATTTGCTTACTCAAATTAGTGCTGGAATGATAAATGCCCTATGCTAGCGATTTGAATGGCCACTGACGGAGTTGTTTGTATCCTTTCTAGAAACAGATCGACGGAATACAAAACCTGGAAATTTGAATCTTGGAACATTGACAAGGTCAAACAACAACAAATTTCTTTCGACACGCCACTTTTCTCTTCTTCAGGTTAGTAAATAAGAACAAGTTTGGATTCATGACCCGTATGTGTTGTCGTATCAATTAATGGACAGTACTTAAATTCCATCTACCCCGTCTAACATCTAGGTTCAGAATTAATAACATTTATTACGTTTCAATTTGTCATTGCTGACGTTATTTGCACGCATATTATGTTGCTAATTTTTTTAATGCACATTATATCACTCATATATACTTTATCATTCCTAATTATAAAACTCTTTTAATACATTCGTATTTTTTTAAAATAATTAATTTACATTTAATCATGTTAAATTTGACAATTATTTCTATCATTATTTCAAAATTGTTTTTTACTTATTTCTCTATCCAATTGTTTCTTATTAATATTTAAAAGAAAATAATTAAATAAAAATATATAGAAAAAATATACTATATCTAAAAATTATAAAAATATCTTATAAAAATAAACAAATAAATTTTTAAAAGGAATATTATAATTAGGGACGGATGGGGCACTCTATATGTGACTACGTCTCATAATAATTAGTATAAAAAATCAAAATAATTGTCATTTTAATTTTTCAATATAATATTAATTACTCCTTTTGTTCCAAAATAATTTTCATCCTATGTTATTTTACATAGATAAAGAAAAATAATTGATAAAAGAAAGATGATAATAATTTTACAAAACTAATATTGTATAATCATTAAAATTCATTTATAGATTTTGTTGTTCACCGTTAATATTGTAAGTAATATAATATGCA
The DNA here is from genome assembly GCA_007407185.1 of Glycine tomentella. Taxonomy (NCBI): domain Eukaryota; kingdom Viridiplantae; phylum Streptophyta; class Magnoliopsida; order Fabales; family Fabaceae; genus Glycine; species Glycine tomentella. The sequence goes on along the minus strand of PYAF01001578.1, from coordinate 1,213,706 downwards.
TTTATGATAATAAAAAAAAAGGAATTTATATAAGTGATAAAAAATAATTAATGTTATATTGAAAAATTAAAATGACAATTATTTTAAACAAATTTTATTCTTTTATAGACAATTGTAATGGGATGGAAGGATTATTTTTTCTATTTATATCTTTTATAATATTAATGATAAAAAAACACATTAAAAATAAATCAATGATTATAAGAATAATTTTATTCATTTTCATCTTTTATCAATTTCTCTTATTTGTAAAAAAGCCTTAAGAGATTAAGACAATGATTATTATGAATGTACTACTTACATTTTTCTTTTTTTGACAGAAAAAAAAATAGAGATATATTTTTTCCGGTTTTGAGTATATTAAAAAAACTCAAATTGAATAAGAAAATTAATTAGTATGTAATAATTAATTGTATTAATTTTATTTAAAAATATTATTTTTTTCAATTGTTCTCCCTTAAAACTTGCTATAAAAAATAAAAGAGTTATTAAAAATAAAACTTAAATAAAATGAAAATATTTTAGGAATGATGTTATTGAATAAAATAAATTAAATTAAATTAAATAGACTTATATTTTTAATAAAAAAATTGATTAAAATTTACTTATATGTTTAAGACTAATATATAAGATTTTTTTACTTATAAATTAAATAAATACACGTGTGTATTCACGAATCATTTTATCAATTTGACATCTTTCACTTTCATTAAAGTTAAGCAGTACTCTTGTAGACTGTAGCTCTGCTCAATTTATCTCAAAGATCTTAAAACATTCATGAATAATTTTATCAAAATTTTGCAGATTTTAAGGTGAATTTACAAAATAAATAAGAGATTAATGGTCCGTGCCTTAATTTAGGCCCTTCATGTACCCAAAAGAAGTGATCAATAGAAGCTCACTTAGATATATTATTATAGTTAAATTATAATTTTGATTTTCTACAATTTTAAATTTATAATTTTGGTTCTTTATTTTAAAAAAATTAAGATATTGAATTCATGATCATTTATTTAAAGATAACGTAATAAATTAATAAGATATTTATTTTTTATTAATTTTATGATCACTATTTTATATGAATAATTATTCAAGAGTTTTTTTTCCTTCAATTTATCAAAATTTATAAATTTTAAAAATTATTTAATATTTAATTTTACATTTATTTATTTTTATTATAAATTTTTATTTTAATGTAAATTAGTAAATTGTTATATATAAAAATTTGTATTATTTATATATAAAAATAAATTTACATAATTTTTATAAAATACATAAAATAATTTTTATAAATAATTCAAATATTAATTTAGGTAATTTTCTTGGTTTATATAGATGGTATTAAAAAAATTATTTACTAAATATTTTTTTATAGTTAAAACAAAAATATTAACATGTAAGTTTTCTTAAAAATTAAATATTAAATTTTTATTAATTTTATGATTAGAATAAAAAAATTAACATATGAAAATAAATTTATGTAATTTGTATAATTTACATATTAATTAATGTAATTATATTGATTTATATAATTAGAGTCAAAATAACTTGTATATTAAAATCAATTTATAAAATAATTTATGTGAATAATTTATGAAA